>SNQJ01S0026000.1:0-13851 GCA_010110895.2 Picea sitchensis
AACTGCTATGATAATCACCTTGTTAAATTGCTACAACACTGTTAATAGTTAGCAATTCCCTTCTCTATGATAGTAGACCGCTAACATTGTTAGTTCAATCAATATAGATAGACTACATGTTGAGATTTAATTTCTTATAAGTGATAATGGTAGCATTCCACTTTAAGAATGTTAATGTTGTTATTCAAGTTTATGGCTGGTTGGATGGGGATTCAGATTAATATAGAATTGTTCATTTAGGTTGTAATAAATATTAAAATTTGTATGGTGAGTAAAGACTAGATTGCAAATTTTAGACTTGCTAATTTAGATATGTAATTGATGTTAGTTGGATTTATAGAAATCACCTAATTGGTAACTCAGACACGCTAAATTGAATCGTAATTCATGTTAAGTTCGGTTGGTAACTCGTTGACTAATGGAATTTAGACTGGTTAATTGATCTGTAATTAACGCCAATTTAAATCATAGATATTTACTATTTAGCCTTGATTAATGGTTGGGTTGTTGACGAAGTCGTTTTTAGCTTGCGCTTCTCATTGAGGGTGTTGTTGTTCATTTTAATTAATGTTTGTACTTGGTTTTGTAAACATTTAACGTGCTTTGTTTCTCACTATAAGGGTTCTAGTTACTTGTGTAATTAATTTGGGTGCGTGGGGTTGTTAGGATGATTGTCCTTAGCTTAGTAGGCTTGGTCTGTTTGTGTCGGGCGGGATGTAGACACCTCGTTGTTCTTTATAACAATCTCCATCCTTGAGACCTTAAATGGTCAAAATCGATGGGAACCTGGGCTTGAGCATTGCTTATGTGTCCTGGAGGTCCTAACCATTGCAGGGTAGGACGGGCGGGTAGTCATTCTTATTCTTCATCGGTTGAATATCGTACTTTGCTTCCAGGTGATTGATGTGCTTTTATGTTAGGTCATTATTTTTTTTGTGGCATTAGTTGCATGTGTTGTGTTCGTCTTCGTGTTGCGATGTTGAGTATAATGTCATTATTACCTTCCTACATACACACACAAAAAAAAAAAAAAATTCATTTGTTATGTGAGGCTTGTTGTCGTAACAAAATGGGAGGTTCGTTACACTATGAGAGAAAGTAGGTCCCCCTTCATATCATGATCATGCTTGATTTATATTTCCTTTCCGCATTATCATTTCTGTAGTTTCTTTATGCATTTCCATTTTCTGTTGCAAGATAACGCTATTGACTGGTGTGAGTTCAATTAATTTGATTGCAATTTGATTCAATGCTGGTGTGGTGTGAGATTTAATTTCCTAGAGGTTCAGAGTATTTATGTTTTGAATAACATCAACATAGGGTATGAACATGAATGAAGTATTCACCAGGGGAACTGTTTAGACAATAAGTAGTGAAAAATCCCATAATAGAAATGAAAACTCTACTAGGGAAAAAATTCTTTGAATACTCTACTTCTTCAAGTTTTTTTTTCCATATATTTTTCCTATTGGATCTTTCTATTATCTATGAATGTTTCCATTGGTTCACTATTTATTATTTGTTTAATTTATGGGCTACTGAATTATTATTTCCCTTAGTTTACCTATGGCTTGCAATTTTTCTCATACACAATCACAACCACTCATGGAGTTGATTTATAATAGTCGCAAGTACATGATAGTGCTCATGGGTTTCGATGGAAAAACCTACAACTATATCTTGTAGGTGTCATAACGTGGAATTGTTTCCCAATAAATCATAATTTATGTTTCTTATGAGTGATTCTTAGGCAGAAAATTGTTGACCCTTGATAATGAGCCTATTTTTATTCTCTTATATATCATTTCGTGAAGGTGTTTTTCTTTTTATTTGGTGTCTAAGATATTTAGTATTTACAAATTTTTGTCTTTTTTTTCTTTTTTTTAGGAACTCACTACTTTTATATGTAAAATCCACAAGTTTTCACCACTTTCATGCAAAACATGCAAACAAACCCTTATGGTTGCTACTTTTACTAAGGAAACCCATGAGTGAAACTCTGGGGTGTAAGAAACACTCAAAATTTATAATTTTTTCTCTAGGTTTTTTCTTCAAGACCTAAAGACCCTATTGTTTGACTAGAGACCCTTTAGAACTTAGTTTTTCAAGGTGTTTTTCATTCTTCTTTAAAGGGAATAGTTAAAAATTAAAAAAATCACCCACAAGGGTGTAGACCGATTGGCAAGTGTCGTGTAAATGGAAGGAAATATGTAAAAAGAGGTCTCAAGGTCGATTCTCACCCCGATTTACTTGGAGGGCGTGCTTGTGGGCTATGCGTTTCTCCCTAGGGGTTATAAGGCAGCCGACAATATTTGACCCCGTGTCACGTGAGTACGATACTGCTGTTGTTACCGATTCCCCTTGTAAAAAAATAAAAAACAAAAAAATCAATATTGCAAAAAGAAGAGACAATCACAATATTTTTCTTTGGTTCACTTAGAAATATCTGAAGTAGTTTGATGCATTTTAGGAGTGGTTACATTTAAAAAAAAAATATTAGAATGCTTTCATTAGAATTATCTCAGTAAAATCAAAAGAATTGTTTTCCTTCATTTGAAATAGTTTTCTTGAAATGTTGCATTGTGTTTAGGGTTTGAAAATATTTGCTTGATTTTTGTACTTTTCACAGGCTTTTTCAATTCAAGAACTATTTTTAAGTTTGAAATAATGTTTCAATTTACAAGGTTTCTCTTTTTGTATGTTTTTCATTTGAGAACATCATATTTTTTTCACTTTCACAACCCTCTAAATAAGAACAACCTTTAAAATAAATGCTTAATAAAATGAACTAGATTTTTTTTTTTTAATATATAGGAAAATTACAATATTTCATAGTGTTGTAGTTTTGGAGAGTAAATTCTTAAAGGCCATGAAAAATGGAACTAGGAGTTTTCACTAGTTGAGAGTTCAAATCCATTAGTAGAAAACGACACTTGTTAGGAAAGTGCGCCTTATGAGTGCATGAAGCACTAGGTCAAGCTGAGTAGGCATATATATTATCCCCTATGTATTTGTTTAGTGGATATGTGTGTACGGTAAATTTAGTTGAAGTGGAATGTCCTTAGGGTGACACCATTTCTTTGGGGTTTCGGGTCTAGGACTAAGTCTTATGTTCCCTTCCCATATGCAGAAACCTGAACCATTATTTTTCCACTTGACTATCAATTACGAAGGGTAACCATAGTTCCCTCTCCTAGATTTTCACCTAGGTGACTTTAAGTGGGAAGTGTTTGTGCTACCTGAGAAAACAACATAACATTTACCTCAATTGTCCTGGAGGGTGTACATCTTCTTGATGATACTTGTACCTTGGGTGATTGTTGCATGGGGGTTACTGTAACTATCTCTCACACCTTCACTAGTTGGACTTGGTTCCTTACCACCCCAACATAACCTTTGAAAGGTCTGTGTTTGGCTCTTCATTGATTGGACTCATGACCTAACTATCCTAGGCTAATTTTTGGGAGAGTTAGTTTGATTTACTACATCTTAGAGGGTCCTTTATAGGAGTGCGCTGATTGTAATTTTGTGACCCCATAAAGGCCTTATAAATTTTCTTCTTTAAATCATAGGTTATGGCTAAAGTTCTTGAGGATAACAACCAAGGGAATGCTTCCCAAGGGGATTCTTGTGCAAGTATTCTTGATTAATATGAACTGGTTAAACATGATCTTGATAACATGACCCTTCCCCTCTCACTATAGGGATGAAGGATATGGCTCTCATAGGGATTAATGTTGGGACATAATGTATGGGAAATATTCCCATACTACTCTAGGCCATCAAGTGGTATTTCAACATTTAATGGTCCATATAGAATTGGAAATGGCCTCCCAATAGGGATTATCAGAACTTTGACAAGGCATACACCATCACAAAACCTTCCCATCGTTGTGTGTAGTAATTGCATTATGCTTGGAAAATATTATATCTTGAGAATTAGTTTTTCCTTTCCTTAGAAGCGTTGGTGCTCCCTTAATGACCACCTTGAATCTTTCTGGATTCATTATGGATACACCAAGTATGTACAAAACAATTGTACATTATATATGACTTACTTTACTACGTGGAATTCAATGCAAAAAGTTTACTCATATCAACCCACATTGAAATGCACAATCCAAAGAAAAAGTTAGCACTAATTATGTTATGCCAAGGGAACTTGGGAAACAACTCTTTTTGCAATTTTCTCAAATATATTTTAAAAAATACATGAAAAACATGTCAAATGCCATTTTCCTACTACAAATATTCAACACAAATGAGATTTTCACAATTACAATGCACAATATCATCATCGATGCAACAAATATTTGGCATAGTTCTCTTTTAAACAATACGTGGAAGACATCTCAAAGACCACTTTCCTATTGCATATATTCAACATAAATGGCATTTTCACAAGTATAATGGACAGTATCATCATTGATGTCACACATATTTGACATAGTTACAACAAATATAAGTTCATAAAACAAAACAAGATTATTTACAAGACATAGAATTTGTATGCTCTTTGCATTTTACCATGTGCAAAATGCTTTACTAATCAACTTTTTTCATCCTCTTCTTTCCATATTTGAGTTGACACTTTCAAAAAGGAATATAAAAACTTCACCTAACATTTTTTTATTGTTTTCTATGCTTCTATAATGCATTTTCATTTAAAATATTTCAAAAAAAAATATTTTTTACTATTCAATAGAAATTGGGGAAATCTATAAATATGTGTCATACTTTATATTGAAATATGGTGATGAAAATCTGAAAGACCATAATTTTTTAAAATTGAATCCCTCAAAATTCATATACACTTTAAAAATTGTGTCGTGTGATAAAAAGATAATTTATAAAGAATTATGTTATCTTTTTAAATATATTTAAAAAAAAATTTAAAATCATGAGTTAAAATATCTTTTAATTATAATTTTATCATTGCAAATTTCCAAAAAACTTAACAAGTGACTTTTTTCCATAAAAACTACATCAATGCTAAATATATCATTTTCAAAAGCAAATTATACATGAATAATCCACACAAACTATAGTTTATCTCATATATTTTGATTTTTTTTAAAAATATTGTAGCTTCTATTATTTTTAGAACATGACTAATCAATATTTCATTTTTTACATCTTTGTGTTTATAACAATTTTTTTTCATTTTTCAATTAAAATGAAAAAATTAAAATACCCTTTTGAAGAATAAACATCCAGAGTATCCAAAAACAATTTCTGAATTTTGGTTTGTGTAATTGTTAAGATTTTGATTTTTCTTTAAATTTCATCATTAATGGGGAAATAAATTAGGTTAAAATTTTAGAACAAAATAATTTAAGATATAATATGAAATCAAAAAATAAATTTATATTCCATTGGTGATTTAGCCCCCATACTCTCCTTCGGGCTACATGACCTCCCGGTCAAGGATCTTCGATTCTGCGAGCCAAATCGGTTCTCTAAAACTTTGATTGTCTCACTTTAAAATTGATCACAGACCCGTTCGACTTTTGGTGCAGGTTCTATGATACCCACGACCCCTTCTTGTGTGCTTCTGAAATATCAAATTTCAGGCACTAGCTCCTTTTCCATTAGCCCCTTCCAACATGTGACCTTGGGCTATGACCTCACATAAACACGTGATTGCGGGCGCGACCAACAGTGGTTTGGGATCAACCCACAATTCACTACTAATCACCACTCGTCTCTTTTGTAATACCGTGGTTTCAATTGCGGGCCGCTCTCAAATTTTTAAAGTTCGAGCACTTTCTGTCCCTACAAATCAACATGTCCATTGATATTGCAATCTCGAGTGGGGCCTCTTGATCAATGACTAATATCTTCCTCCTTCCCTTCCTTCTCTCCGGAGCACGCTCTCTTCGATGACAGATATTCTACCACACATCCTCCTCAAATCAACGGCCCTGGCCCTCATCAGGACTTCAGCCTTTATAAGTTTCAACTTATCCACGTTATGTTTCTCCCGGTGCATTTTCCCCATAGTCCACGATATAATGATGTGTGTTCTCCTGTAGATCGAAGACTCCCAGCTACTTCGGCTCTTCGGGCTTCGGGAGTTTCCACTACTGCACACTCGTTCCTCCCGAAGTACTTTCACCAGAAGTCAATGGATTTCCACCATGCGTCCCTATGGGTCCGACGGTCCAGATCTTCTTCGACTATTCAAACTTCGGGAGTTTCAAACTCCTACACACTCGAATCCTCCAAAATGACTTCCCCCGAAGTCTCATATTTGCTGACGCATGTATCCTAACGACCAACGATCTTGATCTATTTCATCCTTCGGTTCTTCGAAGATTTAAACTCCTCATCGTCTATGAAATTATGAAGTGCTTTCACTCCGAAGTTCTAGATCTTACTCCACTTGTCCCTCAGGATGATGGATTGTCCCTAATCACTTCAGGACTTCAGGACTTTGGCAATCCACTCTCATATTTTCTTCAAGAGACTTAAATCTCATGCACCTTGCCCAGATCCAATGATCTGGAACGATCCCCGCTCCCTCCTTGATGGAACTTGACCATTACTTCATGAAACCTTCAGAGTTTCACTCCTAAGGATTTCTCCCCGCTATCTCTTCTGATCTTGATCCCCTTTAGGATTTTGATTTCCCATGCACTCCTTGTGTTCCTGAGATTTCAACAAACTCAGATAAAAGGGTTTCTTCAAAAGAAACTCTTCTCACACTCTTTGTGCTTCTCTGTTATGGTTCTTCGACACTTAGTCGCTCCTTGACATTGTGCACTCCTTGCACTTGGTCTAAGTTCCTGTTGTTCCTTCTGAACTCTTCTGATTCAATTTAAGACTCTGCCAACACACTCCTTGCGTATGATGTGCACACCTTGCATATGAGTTTCAGAAGAGAAACAATTGAAACTTATCCAGTTTCGTCACAAATTCATATGATCAATTCTAACAACCATACATAAACGAAAAATGAACTAAATAACATACATAATATATCATTCATTCAATCACACATCATAATGAACATTGTTCAAGGAATTGGAACAATTCTGTCTGCTCTATTCATTCATGAAATAAAGTTACATAGTATTGCAGTTCTTCATTGCTTCTTTCTTCTACTCTGCTATTCTATTCTTCTCTCCCTAATCTCTTATCTCTTATCTATTACAATACAAAAACAACAAAGTTATCTAAGGAGTGGTTCCTCGAGATCTTCTCCGTCCTGTCTGCAACCTATCCTATCAGGTTCTAGCAATTACCTACTTTGTCCTATTACAATAACTATCTGTTATTACCAGATAAGAGTTGACACTCTCTATCTGCAACTCCTTACAGTCGTATAAGAATTTACAAACAAGAAATATTTAAAAACATCATTCCCAAAATATCTCAACAACTCGTTATGTTCCTGAGTTAAATGTTGATTTGAATTTTTGTCATGCTGAGATGTTGTATACCTGCCTCCACGCTTGTGTCTTTGACTTTGAAGGATATTCTCCTGCATCATACTCCGCTGGCTAAAATATTCATGGAATCCTGTCCATGAGCTCCTGCACTATTTTTCCATGCTTCAAAATATCAGGTTCAATGACCCAACTTGAATCTTCCACCGAATTATCTTTCCACTTCGCTAGGTATTCAAGATATGTCTTCCTCCTTGTCTTCTTTCCAACTCTTTGTTCTAGGATTTTCTCCATCTGAGGTTTTCTGTTGTGGGCAATTGTTCTTCCCACTGAACTTCTTTCTAATCATCTAATTTTCTTGCATTATCTCTCCTATAAGGATACATGTATGCAACATTAAATATTAGTGATATTCCAACATTGTCTGGCAATCCAATCTCATAAGCATTGGCTGCAAATTTTCTGAGAATCCTGCATGGTCCTATTTTCTCCATATTCAACTTGTTATATGTTCCCCTTGGAAACCTTTATTTTCTCAAATGAGCTAAAACTTCATCTCCTACTTCGAATTGAACTTCTCTCCTCTTCTGATCACCTTTGTTCTTATATTTCAGGCTATTGTCCTGTAGTTGTTCTCTAACTCGGTCATGGATTTTTTTCATTTATATTGCAAAATATTCTATGCCAACACTTCTGAATTCATCTTGGTTCATATCTATCAACTCTTTAATCCTTCTTGGCTGTATACCATGCACAATTTCAAATGGACTTTTTCATGTGCTCCTGTTCACTGATTTGTTAAATGAAAATTCTGCTTGTGCCAGAATCAGATCCCATTGATGACCTTGCTCACTGACTAAACTTCTTAACAAGTTTCCCAGACCCATTTTTAGTACTTCAATTTGTCCATTTGTCTGAGGGTTATATGTTGAACTAAAGGACAAGTTTTCCCCCAGCCTCTTCCATAGAGTTCTCCAAAAGTGTCCTACAAATTTGGTGTCCCTGTCTGAGACTATGCTCCTAGGAAATTCATGTAGTCTCACCACTTATGTGAAAAACAAATTGGCTATGTGTCTGGCATCATTTTTTTCTGGCATGGTATGAAATGTGCCATTTTTAAAAATCTTTCCACCACAACAAATATGGAATCGCTCCCTTTTTGGGTCCTAGGCAATCCCAATACAAAATCCATACTGATTGCATCCCATGGCCTTTCTGGAATTGGTAATGGCTGATACAAACTAGTGCTCTTCTGTCTTCCTTTTGCATACTGGAAAATTCTTTGTTTGTTCACAAACCTTTTCACCTCTTCCCTCATGCTCGACCAATAGTATGGATTTCTCAGCTATGAAAATGTCTTATCATGACCAAAATGTCCAGCTAAACTTCCGTTGTGTTTATCTTTCAACAAATTATCTCTCATTGAGCATCTTGGTATGCATAGTTGGCTCCCTTTGAATAATAATCCATCTTGGATCAAATATTTTGTCCATGGGCTTCTGTTTCCCAACAAAGGATTCTTACATGTCTCATAAGCTTCCTTAAAATCTGGATCTTCTCGATACATTTCCTTGAGGTGTTCAAACCCTAAGGTATCCACTTGGGATTCCTGTACAATTAAACTCCTCCTGCTCAAAGCATCTGCAACTTTGTTAGTAGTTCCAACAATATGTTTAATAACAAAAGTAAAAATTTTGCATAAATTCTACCCATTTAGCATGTCTCTGATTCAAATTTTCTTGCCTAGTAATAAACTACAAAGCTTGATTATCACTGTACAAGACAAATTATTTAGGAATTAGATAGTTCATCCACTTCTTCAAAGATTGAATCACTACATAAAATTCTTTGTCATATGTAGAGTACTTCTTGTTGGTGTCATTCAACTTCTCATTGAAATAAGCAACTGGCCTATTACCCTAACTCAAGACTGCTCCAATAGCTACTCCACTTGCATCACATCTCACTTGAAATGTTTTCCCAAAATCTGGTAAGACCATAATTGATTGTTCTATGATCTTCTCCTTCAACACTTTGAAACTTTTTTCAGCTTCCTCTGTCCAATTAAAAGACTCGTGTTTCTTCTTCACAGTATCCAGCATGGGTGTACATATACCACTGAAATTTCTGATAAACTTTCTATAAAAACTTGCTAATCCATGAAAACTTATTACTTCAAATATGCTTCCTGACAACGACCATTGTTTGATTGCTCTCACCTTTTTTGGATCCATCTTCAATTCATTTGAAGAGATCACAAAACCCAATTATATGAGTTATGTCTTCATAAAAGAGTTTTTCTTCAGATTTATCAACAATTTTTCTTGCTGTAACCTTCTCATCACTAATGTCAAGTGTTTTAAGTGTTCTCCCTATGTCTTACTAAAGATTAGTATGTCATCCAGATACACTATGAAATTTTTTCCTATGAAGTCTTTCAATACTTCATTCATTAATCTCATAAATGTGCTTGGTGCATTTGTCAACCCAAACTGCATGACCAACCATTCAAACAAACCTTCATTTGTCTTGAATTTTGTTTTCCATTCATCTCCCTCTCTCATCCTTATTTGATGATATCCACTCTTCAAGTCTATCTTGGAAAAATAGCTTGCACCACTCAAACAATCCATCAAATCATCCATCCTGGGTAAAGGGAATCTATAAATAATGGTGATCTTATTGATGGCTATGGAATCTGTACACATTCTCCATCCTCCATCCTTCTTTGGACTCAACACAGTTGGTATTGCGCATGGGCTTAGGATTTCCCTGACTAAACCTTTATCCAACAACTCTTGGACTTGATTTTTGGCTTCCTCATTCTCTCTAGGTGTCAACCTATAAGCTGCTTTGTTTGGTAAACTATATCCTAGAATAAGGTCAATATGATGGCTTATAATCCTAATGGGAGGAAATGAGTGAGGTAACTCATCCACTACTATGTCAACAAAGTTTTCTAATAGTTCCTAGATTTCTTCAGGTAAATCCTCCACAAAATTATTTGTAAGAATAACTCTTGGCTTCCTCACTATAGAAAACTGCATCTCCTACTCCTTCTTGACTTCATTCAAGAGTTCCTTCCAACTCATCAGAAGTATACTTGAACTATCTTCCCTGTTTTTCTCATTGTCTTCTATTGGCAACAACATATGTGTCCTACCATTATTTTCTAAGCTATAAGTATTTTTTCTCCCATCATGCATAACTTTTCAGTCAAACTGCCATGGTCTCCCCAATAAAATATGACAGACATCCATAGGAATTACATCACATAATATTTCATCCCTATAACCTCCTATTTTAAATTCAACTTGGCATTGTTGACTTACCATTACTTGATGTCCTTTCTGCAACCATGATACCTTGTATGGGTTTGGATGTGTAGTTGTCTTCATCTCCAGTTTCTCCACCATCTCTGTGGATACTAGATTGTCAGTGCTCCCACTGTCTATGATCATCTTGCAAACTCTGTCTTTCGTCTTGCAAGAAGTTCTGAATAGACTTATTCGCTGAACTAGTTCCTCTACCTCCTTCTCTAGTTTAAGAAGAACTTTCCTCATCATGAGGTTCTTTCCTCCTTTTGTTGCTTCTACTTCCACATGCTTATGTTCTTTAGAAATGTGTGCTTCTCCTCCTTTTCTATCTTTCTTCCTCTCTGATCATTCCAAAGACATGTGCCATGTCTTTCCACATACATAACATTTAACTTCACCTCCTCTGGCTCTTCCTCTTCCTCTAGGAAAAAAGATTCTTCCTCCATGTTTCCCTTCTCTAGAACTTCCACCTTTCTCAAGTTGATTGTGCTTCTTTCCAACTTCATGCTTTGGTTTCTAGGACTTCTCTTTGCTGGTTCCCTTACCTCTACTTGAATTTCCTCCTCTGTTTTGTTGGCTTTGTTTTCTAGCCAATTTCTCTTCGGCTTTCAAGGTTGCTTGATAAACATCCTTGGATTTAATAACAGACATCATGTTGATGTCCTCTTGTATTTCATATCTCAGTCCATTGATATACCTGGTTGTTTTCTCATCCTCATTCTCTTTATGTCCAGCCCTGATGTTCAATCTGTAAAATTCCTTAGTGTATTCCTTCACTGATAATATTTTCTGTCTCAGGTTCTACAATCTTCTGAACATATTGATTTGATAGTCCTTCAAAATAAAATTTTCTTTTAGCTTGGCTACCATCCTATCCCAACTTTTAATTTTCTGCTTGCCCTTGCATCTGCGATTGGCTTGCAGTTCGTCCCACCATAGTCTGGCATGACCCTTCATTCTTGTCACTGCATGCTTCACCATCTTGTCTTCTTCGATATATTTGTAATCGAAGTACTTGTCCATAGATCGTACCCAATCCAACAATTCTTCAACTTCTAAATTTCCTTCATACATTGGTACCTCTATTTTTTTTCTAGCTCCTATTCTTGAAACAACTTTCAATAAGAGGTCTTCTGCAACATCCTCTGCTACATATTCTTCGACCTATATCTCTTCTCTTTCAACCTCATTGATATCTCTAGTGTCTGGTGCTCTCCTTTGTGTTGTTTCCATGACGTCCAGTCTCATTCTGAGTCGCCTCATTTCTTCTTCCATTTTTGGATTCGCTCTACGTCTTCTGGGTGGCATGATTCCACTGCCTCACCTTATAATGTCTATAAACAGAATAAACTCTTGATTCCACTAATGATATCAATTTATCTCCTTTCTCCTTTGTCTTTTGTCTGCAAACAAATTCAATATCTCTGATACCACCTGATGCAGACCCCCTACTCTCCATCGGGCTACGCGACCTCCTAGTCAATGATCTTCGATTATATGAGCCAAATTGGTTCTCTGAAACCTTGATGGTCTCACTCTGTAATTGAACATAGGCCCGTTCGGATTTTGGTGCATGTTCTATGATACCCGCAACCCCTTCCCGCGTGCTTTCGAAATATCAAATTTCAAGTGATAGCTCCTTTTCCATTAACCCCTTACAACATGTGACCTTGGGATATGACCTCACGTAAACATGTGATTGTGGGTGCAGACAAGAGTGGCTTAGGATCAACCTACTTTTCTCCCCACAATTCACTACCAATCGCCATGTGTCTCTTTTTCAATATCATGGTTTCGATTGAGGCCCACTCTCAAATTTTTAAAGTCAGAGCACTTTCTATCCCCGCAGTTCAACGTGACCATTGATCTTGCGATCTTGAGTGGGGCCTCTTGATCAACTACTGAGATCTACCTCCTTTCCTTCCTTCTCTCCAGAGAACGCTCTCTCAAATGATAGATCTTATACCACGCGTCCTCCTCAAATCAATGACCCCGACCCTCTTCGGGACTTCAGCCTTTGAAAGTTTCAACTTATCCACATTCCATTTCTCCCGATGTGTTTCACTTGTAGTCCACAATCTAACGATGTTTGTACTCCCGCAAATAGATGGCTCCAAACTACTTAAGATCCTTGGGCTTCGAGAGTTTCCACTCCTACACACTCGTTCCTCTCGGAGTAATTTCACCCAAAGACAACATATTTCCGCCACGTGTCACTCTGGGTCCAAAGGTCCAAATCTTCTTCAGCTATTCGGACTTCAGGAGTTTCAGACTCCTACACACTCGAATCCTCCGAAATGGCTTCCCCCGAAGTCTCAGATCTGTCGATGTGTGTCTCCTGATGACAAATGATCTGGATCTATTTTTGCCTTCGATTCTTTGATGATTTCAGCTCCTCCTCGTCTACGAATTTCCGAAGTGCTTATGCTCCGGTGTTATAGATATTATGCCACCTGTCCCTTGGGATGATGGAATATCCCTAATCACTTTGAAACTTCGGGACTTTGGTAGTCCTCTCTCCTTTTCCATTCAAGAGACTTAAATCTCACACACCTTTCCTAGATCCAACGATCTGGAATGGTCCCTACTCCCTCCTGCACGGATCTTGACCATTAATTCACAAAACCTTCAGAGTTTCACTCCTTCTAAATATTTCTCCTCGCTATCTCTTTTGAGCTTGATCCCCTTGAGGATTTTGATTTCCCATGCACTCCTTGCGTTCCTGGAATTTCAACAAACTTAGATCAAAGGGTTTCTTCGAAAGAAACTCCTCTCGCACTCCTTGTGCTTCTTTGTTCTGGTTCTTCGACACTTAGTTGCTCCTTGACACTGTGCACTCCTTGCACTTAGTCTAAGTTCCCATTGTTCTTTATGAACTCTTCTGATTCAATTTAAGACTCTGTCGACGCACTCCTTGCATATGATGTGCACACCTTGCGTACAAGTTTCAGAAGAGAAACAATTGAAACTTATCCAGTTTCGTCACAAATTCATATGATCAATTCTAACAACCATACATAAACGAAAAATGAACTAAAGCACATACATAATATATCATTCATTCAATCACACATCATAACGAACATCGTCCAAGGAATTGGAACAATTATGTCTGCTCTATTCATTCATGAAATAAAGTTACA
>SNQJ01S0026000.1:24745-36994 GCA_010110895.2 Picea sitchensis
GAATCAATGTAGGGATGTTTTTACACTTCTTTCAAAACTTAGTTAGCAACCACTTCAATTATTATTATTCATTCACAATTAGCTACTTGCATATAACAACAACATTCATCAATAATAGAGAACATTAAACCATCACCATAATGAACACAAAGAACACGAGATATATGTGTAAGATTTTGTATTATTTTGTTACATGAGACTACAATATCTGAGGTTTATCAACACCAACCTAAAAGAAAACCAAATCCAAGAGAGTACCAACTCTCAATACAATACCTAGCTTATAGATCTCATCACCAACTGAGATGTGAGGAATCCAACCCTCAAGTACAAGACCCAACTTGTAGACATAAGACAATCTGTCCAACCTGTACCAATAATCTGTACCAATCAACCTATACTATCAACCATGTACATCAATCACTCACACAACCTGTACCATCACAAGTGCATAAACTATGCACACCACAACCTGTCACATCAACTTGTCTTCTCTATCAAATCATATCTGATCTCATGGATCTCATGGTCATGATCACAACAGAAATACACAACATGAAGACCATATGCCAAATACCAACAACAAAATACCAAATGTATCCCTCAACAAATATTATATATGCAACAATACTGAAGCAACCAATACCATCTCAAGAGCTAAACCATATCTCACAAAACATACCTCAAAAAACATGTGCCATATCTATCATAAATAGACTCCAACCATGCATTAAATATTATGCCAATATAACCAACTATGAACCAGTACTGAACTTCAGTATATCTACCTCAGATCAACTCTACAACAAGACCTAAAATTCCAAGAGGGCATCCAATATATTTACAAGCCAAACCCTCAACCAGATTCACTACATATATGAAAACCATACCTTTTTCTTCTTGTAGCTATAGATCTATTATGGATATGTTTTTGTAGTCCTGATTCTATTGCCGCTATTTTTTTGGCGCGATTCTACTGCATTGATTCTGTTGCCATGGTTTTTCTACCGTGATTCTGCTATTGCAGTTATGCTGCTGCGATTTTGCTGCAACAATTTTTCTGCCGCAAATTTGATCTATCAATAATACCTACCCAAATAACCTTTAACAAATGGATATTCAATTATGTTCAAAAATCATTTTCATAAGAGACCTTTGATCTCTTATTTATACTCTCCAAGTAATTTTCTCTAGGGGTTATCTTCTAACCAACTTCCTTATTTTAAGTCTAGCCCACTTCTAACCACTTTGTCCACTGTACTTTATCCACAAAACATAATCTCACCACTTCTAGTTGCAACAAATTTATTTTTAATTATTTTCTTTTAGCAACAATTTAACCTATTCTTAACTCCTAGTTGTAACCACTTTGACTAGTAAACTTCTTCTAGGAGCTTCTAGGATAAAATGACTTCTTGACCTTCTAGGGGCTTCTATATAACTCATGAGGGTTATCCAACTTCACTAAGCCATATCTCCTCAACCATGAGGAACTACGTGACATATCACATATCACTAGAAATGGAATTACATGTACTATCCATCTAGAGTAGTCTCACCTACAAATTCACTGATCTTCATTACATTATTCCTCAACCAAAATTGGGTTCCTTAACCACACTGCTAGGATTACTTAACCACTTAACCATTTTGACTTTACAAAGCATCTTTCCATGAGGGATTTCACCATACGGGGACCATTTTGAGAACTTTATCCAAGAGCATCTTCCTGTGAGGGATTGCGCCATAAGGGGACCACTTTGAAGTTCATCTATTTGGTACTTCCTATAAACCATGAACTGAAATCAATGATACAAGTCTCTTTGGCATCAACCTTGACATCAATGACAACACATCACTATGACACTACTTGCAATCAACCCTTTGACATCAATGAAAACATAGTACAATAGTCCACATACAAGGGTAAACCACAAAGTAAGGAGTGAAACTTTCCTTTACTTTTCCCCTTTTAAAAAATATTAATATTTAATTCATAATTTGCACATGAAAGAAACCCTAAAAGTAAGATGTCCCCCTTCTAGGGAAACATTTTGGAACTTTAAAGAAAATTGTTGGGTTGAGGATGAATGGGCTAGGCCTCCAAAGGCCATGTGTCCTCATGTAAAGCCTCTCCTCCATGGTCCAAGGAATCTTTCCTCAAAAACATGCCATCTGTCCTCATCACCACCAAAACCCTAACCCATGCGTAACGTCAATCCCTCCAACTGTGACGCTTTGGACTCCAAAGGAAAAATGTTGGGTCAGTAGGAGTATGAGTGAGGTCCTCTAAGGCGTCTCTCAAGCCTCCAAAGGCTTCCATCATTGTCTGGTGTGCGGGCCATGGTATCCGATATGTGGGATTCAAGCCCAAAGCAAGACCAAGTTAGGCTTGTTCTTCCAAAACTGTCCATCAACTAGGTCCTGCAAAGATAGTGAATACACCCTCCAAGGTTCTCAAGTCAAATGAATCATGATGAGTAAATCAAGTCAATAAAAGAGCCATTTAAGCATGTACATAAAAAAATACCTCATCAAAATAAACAAGTGCCCAAAGACCCTATACAATTTGCCAAGTTTAGGTATGGGAGGGTTGACAAAGTGACCAATTGGGTGGATCATACCTCAAGTTTAGGAGTGCTTTCCAAGTGGGCCCCTCTCTGAGACGTGTGGACAAAGTGACATGGATGGGGGAAAGACTCTTGGGCATGGGGTTCAGGACATACATGGGATTGTAGTATCTCATTTATGGGTGCCTTTGTAGAGGGTGTGTTGCACCTTCGTTTTCAATCCAACCTTTTTCTAAGCCCATTTATTGGTTTTATTCTTTCAATATGTTTCTAGGTTGAAGCCAAGGTGGGGTTTCTAAGCATGAAAAATATTGCCCACTTCGACTCTATCCTGGCCACATCATGCTTCCCCAGGTTGAAAACAATGTGTGGGCCTTCTACCTAAGCATGAAAAACAATTCCCACACATGCTCCACCTTGGTTGGCATTTTGCATTAGTTTTTTTTACGGGTACCATCAGTTTCTTATGAGAGACATTTCATTTTCCTCAGGATCCCTGGGCGAGCATCTAGAAGGCTTATGATTGGATTTTATTTTTTTYYGGCTACAAGCCTATGGGCCTKCAACCCCTTCTTCCCATGAAATGAGGTACAATCCCTTCTTGGGCCAGTACACCCGAAAATCCCAAAAGGTAAAGAGATGAGGGGATGGAGTGTGGAAAGTGACAAGTATGGTCAGGAATGATACGATGAATCATCAATAGGACMTCCCAGTAGCAAACCTATCCCTAAGGGTGACCCACTTACTATGGTGTAATGTCAACCACCAAAGTGAAACAGGGTAAAGGACATAATTTCCAAGCAAACATTACATAATCAAAAGAAGTTTTAAATGAAACAAACTCAAATTCCTCAAATATTGAAATGACACTCACCATAATACCTGGTTTGTACCTCATGGAGAAAGACCCAATGTCTTCCGGAAGTGAGTTGATGTGGTGGATACCCTCACGATGAACTTGGAAGTGTGGTGGCGAGGTGGGTCTCTATCTGTGCAAGTGGACATTGCTGGTCAAGCTATCTCTCGGTACTCCATGTCTGCAACCTGAGGTCCTCAAGACATCATCTCCTTAGTTATCCCTAGAAATTGGGGATAACATGACTCAATGAAAGATCTAATTGATCCAAAACTTCATAAAGGGGTATATGTGATTCCATGTTCTTAGGGGGAATTTACATTGGAGAGACATGTTCATCAATAAAAATCAGGTTAAAAGAGAACATGTTGTTGATATATTATATGAAAATAATGACAAACATGTTGCCATAAAGAACTCCCACTCTTCCAAAAACTATATAATAATAATAATAATAATAATTTATTTTTATGGTCACAACCAAGCCAGACACCAAATCGGTGTATGAGACCCCCTCCTCCCAACGATTTGAATGGTAAAGTCTACGGAGGTATACATACCCTAGCCCCTATGGATTTGAAATTGTGATTTCTTAAGAAGAAACACATGTTCTTAACCATTAGGCCCACTCAAGCAAAAGTTCCACATTTCTACAAGAGAAAGATTAGAGAAGATTTGGAAATTGAGAAATGCGAGAAGAACATAAATTGACATGATAATTTACATTTGAAAAAATATTGGTAACCTATGGTTCAACACCTCAAATCTTAAATTTGCCAATGGTTCCCTTTTGAAGATTTTTAACTTTGCACTTAAGGTTGACCTTCCTTGCTGAAGATTCTTCGTGTGAATGAACTATATTTTGATACTCATTTATTGCAAGGGAAATTTGTGAGAGTTTTTTTTCCTTAAAAATGATCCTACTTTAAACTGTGAAACATCCAGATTCACCAAAAATTTAACATGGGTCTCCATCTTTTCTAAAACTATAACGATAATTGAATTTGCAATTTATGCATTGATCCCTTGCTCTTCCATTTTTGAACTTTTCCTTGCCCTTTGTTTATCATCCTTAACATCATGTTGATTGTTAGAATGTCAAATATGATACAACATATAGACTCCATAAAGATTACTCCCATAAAGGAATTTCTCGATGGGATCCCAAAGGAATTTGTGTGGTGTACTCAACGTTACATACACACAGAATAATCCACTTCAACTCGATCATGCAAATAGACTGTACAAGAAGTCTAGACGCTGAAATAGACTGAATAGATTCCCGTGATTTTGACGACACTTTGAAAACAATTTTGGACCAAACATAATAATTATAAGTTTACAATTGTCCAACGATGAAAAAAGTCATAAATGCGAATATATTACAAATTCAAATCACTACGTTGAAAAATCTTTAATCAAATCGATACATAGAAAGAATTCCATATTTCACAAACAAAAATTTCTCCTTCCCAAAATTAAAAAATAAATCTAACAATCATTATGATGATATTGATACCTTAACAATGTGGTCATTGTGTAAAGAAGTAACATCAATTTAAAAATTTCTCCTCCCCAAAATTTAAAAAAAAATATAACAATCATTACGATGATATTGATACCTTAACAATGTGGTCATTTGTGTAAAGAAGTAACATCAATTTAAAAATCCTCGCTTAGTTCCATGACAGGGACACCCACCTAAAAATAAATAAGTGTTGGTCACTCTCTGTATTGTAGTGGGTATGGAAAGGAATTTTAGTAATAGAGGAAACTTGTTACTTTATTTGCCAACAACCCACAAGGTAAAGTACTTTCACCTACCCATTTTATTGTACATTTCTTGGTACAACAGTGTGACTCACATTCCATCCATTGCCATTTTATTGGAACGGTAATCTCACCCACATGATATGCTAACACTAACACTATTGTGGTATGTTAACACTATTGGATATTCATAGTCAATGTCAATGAAGTTGAGTAGGTAAAATAAATTTTCACTCTTTCTTTACAACCCCTTAGTTTTTGATGAAAATAGTAAGGGAGTTAATTTTTGATGAAAATAGTAAGAGAGTGGGTTTGGTTAAAAGAACAAATTTTAAAGGTTAAATTATACAAAGGTAAGTGATCTTTGGAAAAGTTATTGTTATCTTAAAGTGAGCATAGTTTTATAGATGATTTAAGAACATAATCGTACTAGTACATTTATAGACAATTTAGAAAATTTACAATATTGCTTTGTCGTAATTATAGCTTGAGAGAGGTGTGTTTTGCATTTTTTAATTAGATGTCAATTTATGATCAATGAAATAGTTATGGTCTAGGTGGGGTGTTACTAGTTATAATTTTTTTTCTCTTTCGATATCAATACCATGGGAAAGTTGGTAATGCAGAAGAACAACTTGAAAATGATAATGTTATCAACGATAATTTCTTTCAATCCCACTAAGATGGCGAAATTGGCAGTGAACTTGAGTATTACCTATCCTGATAATATTAAGGGAACTTGTGACAATGCCATAAACAATTTTGGCATACCTAAATATCATGAAGCCATCCTGACTACATGGAAAAAAAAAAAAGAAAAATCCCTCAATAGGCATGACTACTTATCCAAAGGAAAAACAAAATCATTGTAAGACTTTCAACATTTCATTTAAGTTGAAATGAAGATGGATCCCTATAGTTGCGCTAGTTGACCATGGAGGTAAGATTTCAATGGTCTATGGATAGTGAATTTTTTTCAAATTATAAGATAAGAAATATATGTTCTTGAAGTGAGCTCAAAAGTTAAAACATGTAGGATTAAATAGGATTTTGAATAACCCGTTGTGGATTATATGAAGTTGCGCTAGGGTTTGGTTAAGATTTAAGCCATGGGTAACAAATTTTCAAAATTTTATCTAAGGACCACTTTAGGTAGGTATGTCCATTAGGGCAATATTAAGGTAATATTTACAGTTACTTTGCACACCAATTTTTTTTCTTTAATTTTATTTTAAATTATTTTTCATGAGATGGAAACCCCATAAAATACATATATGTATGATATTGCCAATGAGTCTACTGTTGTGGACATCAAACCTCCAATTGATAGTGTCGTTGAAGAAAAACTTGTGGATACCTCTATCAATGTCAACAATGGGACAAGGAAATGTTTCAAAACATAGCATTGTGTCATTATTGTGAAGACAATATTTCAAATGACATGATAACCCAACAAGCACACAATGTACACCAAATATGAGTGTGGAGCATAGCTCCCAAAGTGATAATTATACTGATGAGTTATACAATAACCCTTTAAACATTAACAGAGCAACTCTCAAATATCTCAAGTACATCCATGTATCTAAACCATAAGTCCATGTATCTAATAATGATTATATTGCATATTCTCACATATATATACAAATTCTCACTCACTGAACATGTGTCTCCCCTATTATGTTAACCCCAATTACATATACACTTAACCCTATTGCATATATATTTAACTCCATCAATGTATACAACTTGCCTAGTAAATTTTTTGCTTTGTTTGCATAGGTCTATTCCATGCACTTGGAACATAGTTACATGCCTTATGATACTTGTCTTCTCCATTGTATTCTAGCATTCTTTTTTTTTCAAGATTTATCAAATATGGAAACGAAAAAAAATAAAAGAAACACAAAAATAAAAAGGGGAGAAATAATTTCTCTCTTTGATATTTATTTAGTTGAATTAGCAGTCATCAGTATTTGTCACCCTTGAACATAATTTTCACCTATTTGTATCAGTCTCTTACATTTGGGATTTATTATTTCCTTAGGAGTTCTACCATGATTTTGATTTTTTACTCTGATTGGTTATTATTCCAATCCTTATGAAGAGCACTTCAATTCCACCTACATTGTAGTTTTATATCATTGGTTATTTTGGCGATAGTTATTTCCCATCTCATTATGTCATGCTAATGTTAAAGGGATGTTTTATCCTAATTCGATCCTTCTACAAAACATTTGATAATTTATGTCGAACTTCCCTGTATCAGTTTGTACACAGTGGTTTGTTTTCTATAGTTACATTTCCAATGTTATTAGATAAGATTCCTTGTTCCTATTTCATTTCAGTTGATGGGGGATKCCCTAATGCCTCCCTTCTGAGAGATCTCTTCSTCAAATCACTTTCTAGGAAGTAGATCTAGAGACCCTAATAGTAACTTAGAGCATGCAATCATCAATGGAAGGTTTCCTCGTAATCGACAATGGGTATACCCCAATAACCCGTAATTTATTGATTCTACAAGTGGTCAACATCATGTCATTTATTTTCACTTTCTATATTGTACTTTTCACCTTGGGGCCCATTTTCATTATTAGTGGGTTACCTCTCATATGTTAACGATATAAATCAAACACCACTAATGAGACAATTTCTACCATGCTCAACATCAAACCATTTATTTTCATGATGTAGATTCGTACGGTCATGAAGTTTGGATTGGAGGCCTTCACCTATGGTGGCATCCACCTTTTGGTTCTAACGACATGAGTTGTTCTTATTGTACCACTATATTATGAGTACTTTGAGGACTAGATTAGCACTTCCTACCATGGATAATTTTTAGGATGGAAATTTATATTAAAATGTAGAAACCTGGGCTAATCTTACTAGTCCCTAATATGCAAAATGTAAAATGTTTGGCGATACTTTTGCAAAAATATTCAAATTTTTAAGGATTTTATATAGTTTCTATAATTTTTTTGCTATTTTAAAGGTAAAATAATTTATTCTATGGAATTTGAGTGGATAGTTTTTAGAAAAAATAGAAATGGGAGAATCTTTTTTTGGGAAAAACCATGGAAAATTAACCCATTTGTGAAATTTATAGCCTAAAATCAGCGATGCTTCCTACAGTGCTAGTTGTCCTCCTAATGCACATTATGGAGAAGATCTACTTTGTATGTGATTGTGGTTGTAATATTATCTTTGACATGGATCCACTATGTATCTTATTTCATGGCCACGATTTTTCATTTTATATGCTTCATATATCTGGAATGTACTCAATTTGGTGGATGTGTTTGTTTTAAACGAGAGCATGGATATTCCCACCTTGGGGAAGATTTATATATGTTATATTTTTGTCTTTGCCTATAGTTACTTTCCAGATCCTTTGTTTGTTGGACTCCTCCTTATCCCAACCATACACATCCTTTGCTTATATAATGTATTTTATCCATTAGCTCCCCTTCTAATCTCATACATTAGGGTGTATATGTTATACTGATATTTGGTACCTTGGATTAAATTAAGCCAAGTTGAAACAAACTACATCACTTTTCCAAATTTTGACATATTTATACAGAGTTTCCCTCAAAATTTAACACTCAGATGTGTTTGTTCCTAGAAACAAAGGCGATCGACTCCACTGTTGTTAATAATAAAAATTGTTAGTTGCTACCCTTAAGTAAGGAAAGAACAACTAGCTTAGAATGACTTGAAAAAGGAAAGAAAACATGAACTACAAAAACTCTGAGTGGAAATTGTGCATGGATGACACATCTAGAGAAAGAATTTCACCCACTTTAAAGTTCATAGCCTCCATATCCTATAAATAAGAGACCTAGTGTACTAAGGTAAGAGGCAGAGAAGTAAAGTGAAAGCGTCTTTATCATAGATAAGTAATTGGAAAACTATATTTGGTCAAAAGTATACCTCTTCTAAGAGACAAATAGGCATTAGTTCTCATAGTAGATATTAGATTTTGAGGGAAGTTCAATCATTCATTTAATTGGTTGCTTGACCATAGTAGTTTTTAGGATCACACTAGAAAACAAATAAAGACTTGTAGCTAAGGAGAGGTCTCTAACTTTGGAGAAGTATGGAAGAAATAATTAGGTATCAAAATTTTTGTTATGTATTCATTAATGATTATACATATATCTCTTCTTTTCCCTACCCTACCCCACATCCCCCGAAAGAATTGTATATTTCAATCATTGTTTATCATGGTTGAATGAGGTTTTGATCAAAGATTTAATTTCTAGAACATTAAATTATGACTTTTATCTACATGTCAATTTATAGTATTGATTGTGTTAAATGAAGAATGAGGAAGTTTGTATTTTTTTTCTTTGTGTGTGGGTTTATTGATGAAAAGATGGAACTAGAATAAGATCGATTGGAGCTCATGCAAAAGCTAAGGACAACCATTGTGTAATCAGATCCTTCTCTTAATATTCACTATTTATTTTCAATATCAATGCAATACCTAAGGGAATCAAATAGGTATCTATCCTTCTATATGTCGATGAACCTATCCCATTCATAAAGGGAATTGCTTAGACAATAGTTAGTGAAAAATCTCTTAACAAAAATGACAACTCCACTAGGGGCATGATTCCTTGAATTCTCTCCTTCCTTCTTCAAGTTGATTTTCCATTGATTTTTCTTATAGGTGCCTTCTATTATCTATAAAAATTGTCATTGATTTTCCATAGATTTTTATTATAGGGGCCTTCTGTTATCTATAAAAACGGTCATTGTTTCACTATTTATTTCACTATTTATTATTTGTTTGATTTATGGTCTACTAAATTAATATTTCCCTTATTTTACCTCTCACTTTCTATTGTTCTCATTTAAAATCGTGACCACTTGTGGATTTTATTTATAACAATCGCAAGCACATGATAGTTCTCATTTTTTTATATGAAAAAAACTATGACTATATCTTGTAGGTGAAAAAAGGTGGAATTGTTTCCCATTTAAATCTTAATTTATGTTTCCTATGAGTGATTCTCAAGTTGAGAGTTGTAGATCCTAGATAATGAACCTATTTTTATTATATTAAATAAAACTTATTTGGGGTGTTTTTATTTTTATTTGGTGTCTTATATATTTAGTGTCCTTCTGGTGAAGTTGTAGTAGAAAGCTAGTTCAAAAAATTACAATTTTTGCCTTTTATTTTTTACTTTTATGGAGGAACTCACTACTTTTATATGTAATAATTACAAGTGCTCACCACTTTCATGTAAACATGCAAACCAACCTTTATGTTGCTACTTTTACTAAGGAAACCTATGAGTGAAACTTTGGAGGTGCAAGAAACACAAAATTTATAAAAAAAAAAAAAAAAAAACTAGGTTTTTTCATTAAGACCTAAATAACTTATTCATTGGCTATAGACCTTTTAGAACTAAATTTTTCAAGGTGGTTTTCATTCTTGTTTTAGTGGTATAGTGAAAAATAAAATAAAAAATGAATATTACAAAAAAGAGAAACAATCAAAATATTTTCTTTTGGTTCACATATAAATATTTGAAGTAGTTTGATTCATTTTATGAGTGGTTGCATTTAAAATAAAATATTTCTTTAATTAGCATGCTCTCATGAAAATCAAAATAATTGCTTGTCTTGATTTGAAACAATTTTCTTGAAAAGTTACATTGCAATTAGGGTTTGAAAATATTTTCTTGACTTTTGTACTTTTTATGATCTTTTGTATTTCATGAGATTTTTTAATAACAACATGTCTTTCTCACTTTCACAACTCTTTGATTAAGAACAACATTTAAAAGAAATGATTAATGAAATGAATTAGAATTGTTTTTTTTTTTATAGGAAAATTACAATAGTCTAGGATTTTAGGGCCTTGGTTGTATTTTTGGAGAGTAAATTATTCTAAGGCCATGTAAAATAGAACTAGGAGTTGTCACTAGTTGATAGTTTAAATCCATTAGTAGTAAGAGACATTTTTCAGGAAAGTGTACTTTACAAGTGTGTCTAACACTAGGTCAACTTGAGATGGAATACATATTATCCCCTATGTGTTTGTTTAGTGGGCTATGCATGCATGGAAAAATTAGTTGAAGTGGAAAGTCCTTGGGGTGACACCATTTCTCTAAAGTTTTAGTCTAGGACTAAGTCCTGCATTCCCTACCCATACATTAATAAGTTCTTATGGTACCTGAGACAAACACATAACATCCACCTCAATTCCCTGAAGCGTTCCCATATGATATTTTGGTCCTTTCCTATATGTACTTTTCATATCCTTATTTTGTTGGAATCGTCCTTAGCCTAGGCATCAACATCCTTTGTTTATATAATGTATTTCATCCATTATCTCCCCTTCTAACCTCATACATTAGGAGACATTTTTTATAATGATATTTGGCACCCTCGTTAAAATAACCTAAGTTGAACCAAAATACATCATTTTCCAAAATTTGGCATATTTATACATAGTTTCCTCGAATATTTAACCACTTGGCCGCATTTTTTTTTCTAGAAATAAAGGAATTTGGATACATGTTTCCTAGTAAGAGACATTGTCGATTGTTATGCTTAAGTAAGGAAAGCATGACTAGCTCAAAATGCCTTGAAAAATAAAAACACGAACTATAGAAACTCTGAGTGGAAATTTTGCATGGATGACACATGCACTACAAGCATTTCACCCACTTTCGAGCTTGCCACCTCCATTTCATATAAATTAGAGACATAGGGTACTAAGGGAAGAGGTAGAGAAGTCAAGTGAAAGCATCTTTATGTTGGATAAATATTTGGAAAAATATGTTTGGTCATAAGTATACCTTTTCTAAGAGAGATATATGCATTAGGTCTTAATAGATATCAAAGCTTAAGGGAAGTGTAATCATCCATTTAATTGGTTTTTTTTGACCAAAGTAAGTTTTAGGATTGTGCTAGTAGATGGATAAAGACTTATGGCTAAGGAGAGGACTCAAAATTTGGTGAAGTAATACAACAATAATAAGGTATCAAATGTATTGTTACTTCTTCATTAATGAATATATAGATCTATCTACT
>SNQJ01S0026000.1:37044-56207 GCA_010110895.2 Picea sitchensis
CCCAAATTTATGTATTTCAATCATTGGCTTATAATGGTCGAATGAGATTTTGATCAAAGATCTAATTTCCTGGACATTAAATTAGGACTATTATTAACATGTCAATTTATATTATTGATTATGATAAATGAAGAATAAGGAAGGTTATGCTTTTTTTCTTTTGTGCAAGTCTATTGATGAAAATATGGAACTATAATAGGACCGATTGGAGATCACACTAAATCTAAGGACAACTATTGTGTAATCAAATTCTTCTCTCAGTATGCACTATTTATTTTCAATATCCATGTAATACCTATAGGAATTCAGATAGGTATCTATCCTTCTATATGTCGATAAACCTAACTCATTCACTAGGAGCACTGCTTATACTATGGGTAGTGAAAAATCTCTTAATAAAAATGGAAAACTCCACAAGGGAAATAATTTTTTGAATTCTCTCCTTCAAGTTGTTTTTCCATATATATTTCCTATATGGGCCTTCTATTATCTATGAATGTTGTCATTGGTTCACTATTTATTATTTGTTTGATTTATGGGCCACTAAATTAATGTTTCCCTTAGTTTACCTTTGGATTGAAATTGTTCTCATACATAGTCACGAAAACTCATGTATTTGATTTATAATAGTAGCCATCACATTATCCAAATGCTTAAAAATATCATAACAGAATATAAGTACACACTGCCTACAAAATGTGAGCCTAGAGAACAACTCCAATATAGATAATAGAGATTAGTTACACAATACCTCCTTAAACAATAGAAGAATCTCCTCCACATAACCAAATACATTCATACATCACAATTCATATGTCCTCAATAATGAATATATATATATATATATATATATATATATATATTCACACCTTCACATGAGGCCCCTTTACTATTAGGCCAACCTGATTACATATATTTACACATTATGTGTACACTTATCCCCATATATGCTCCCCCATGGGGTCATATCATATACATTTAACCCTATATATGTTATGATATGGCCCAAGGGGGGCATATATGGAGATAAATGTACATGTAATGTGTAAATATATAAGTAATAGTGTTGGCCTAATAGTAAAGGGGCCTCATGTGCAGGTGTGACTATGTATATATAGAGATCATTGGACCGAGAGTAGTGAGGTTCTCTACAACCCAATATGGAGGAGTTGTTGTCACATTAGCGTGATGTTAGATTTTACATTAAAGATTACAAAAAATTAAATTCATCTCAATTAAAAAAAGTATAACAATAATAAAAATAAAGGTGGCTTAATTAAATGAAATGATAAAAAAAATTACACTTTAAGAATTTTGATCCCTATCTGATTTGAAAAAATATTTTATATGACTATGGTTGAGTTATTAAGCATGTGTTGATTAACCATTTAGGAAGCTTAAATAAAGAGGAAGAATTATAGAAGAAATATAACAGCCATATGAACATGTACAAAACTGAAATGAAGCATAAAACAATAGCAAACCATAATACTAATGTGATAACAGAGTTCATAAATCTTGCTTACGTCTCCGGGTCTTTGTCTCAGTGGGTGAGGCTTTCTTATTTCTGTTCAAAGCTCAATAAGTACATCAAAGTAGTTTCAAAAGGTTACAAAAATGATTTGGTCTTGTACCAGATCTCTAGAAACCAACAGAAGAAACAATACTCAAATCGGATGACCGAAGCTCCCAGAAATGGCCTGCAAAGGTGCGCTCCTCAACAACTTCCTTGCATAAAAATGGCATTGGCTTGGAAAATCTTGAGCATAAACATACTTTGAATGTCTTCCCTTGGCCTCAATAAGGCCTAGTTTATATAAATCTGAATTTGGTAACCATCTCCCAACTTCCCCTTAATATTTGGCCTAAAAAAGGGCCCAATATCCCCCAATATTGGCCAAAAATCTCCAAACCTGCCCAAAAAATCATAAAAAACCACTATAATATAGTTTACAAACCCACTTTATAACAAAAATTGGACACTCGCCCCTCAGGCTTGGGTGCGCGATCCTATTACAGGGTCACATGACTCAATATGGCCAAGCGCCAACCCCTAAGGGCTGCGTGCTGGCCCTTTACCCTGCTAACACCTGGTTGCATGGTAACTCTCCCGAATCCATGGGCCAATCCCTAGTCCTCTACACCATGAATCCAACCCTGGGTCATATGGAATATACATGTCATTGGTTAGGCCCGTATCCATGGTCCCCACACCGTGGCTTATTGTTGGAGCATAGCACCCTAGATGCTAGAGTGAGGTCGCGTGGAGAGTTTAAACCAAGGGCTAGGGCCTAGCCCCGACCCTTTTTGCGCCCAACCAAAACACCACATCACTTTAAATTAAATTTTTAAGCTATGTTTATCAAGCACCAAACGTGGGCGGGTTGTCTAGCCCATCCTTGCCAAGGCCTAGCCTGGTCGGAGGTCCTATGTTCGAAACTCGTCTGCTCCAACAAAATTTTGCAAATAACTTTAAGCCAATCCCTGGGTGCCACATGGCACCACATTATTCGCCACTAATATTCCATGTGTTAAGCACCCAACTGTCCAACTGTCTACCCTGTCAGTGTTGTACCATGCCATGTGTCATCATACGGAAGTGTCACATCAGTTGTACGGGTGTGCCACATGTCACCCTTGTAGTGGTGACACGTGTCACCTCCCGGTTGGTACACTTGTCCTATCCACATCAGCATCTATACGCCCAGTCATCCTGCCGAATTTTCCAACCACGTCATCTATACGACCGTACGATTTGTATAGTCAAATTCCACGTGGCACTGTACAGACTATACAGTTAACATTTTTTTTGCCTGTTTGGGAAAACAAACATATTTCCATAAATTGAGCATACGATGTCCGTTTGAGACCATTCAAGTTGCGTTGGTTTTATATCAATGAGACCTACACACATGTCCATTTTGAAGCCATTATGAGAACTTTTATTTTTAGGCCTTTCTGAGCCCCATCAAGCTCATAGATCCAAATCTGGATCACACCTTCCCACTAAAGGACCTTTTGGTCCCCAAAATGTTACTGACTAGTCATCAAGCTTGAGATAGGCCACCCGATTTGTTCCCTGTCTTTGAACTCTGTCCTGTGCACCTGTCTCATCAAGATCAACTGTAACACAATCATGACAACTGACAACAAATTGTTAGCCATTTTAACCCTGTCACATCCTACTGAAGCTGCTATCATCAATGTAGACAACATTACTAATGATAGAATAAAAAATATGACTACAAATGAGATGATAMGTTTGTAATATTTGCACGACATTATCTTATCTTGAAGCAAACTGTGATTGATTTCCATTCTACAATCATCTCTTGTTCTTGCTTAAGATCGATTACTTGACTTGAAACAATTATAGGCTTGTTTCTTGCTTGAGATTCCTTCTTTAATTGTTCCATAGTTTGAAGAGTTTTATTTTCCTTTACATGATGAGCATGAACCACATATTCTTGACCTGCTTTGGTTAAATGATATTGATTCTTTTCCTTGTTGAAGATTTATTTATGATCATATAAGTATGGAATACCTAAGACCACTCCATATTCACTTAGTGGCACCACATCACATGTTACATCGTCTACATACTTAGATGAAATTGAAAATTTGAATGTGCACTGCTTGGTTATGTGCAATTGATGTTTGTTGCGTATCCATTTAAGTGTGTAAGGCTTATGATGTATCTGTGTTTTTAATCCCAATTGCTTAACCAATTCCTCTAAAATCAAGTTAGATTGAGATCCACTATCTATCAATGTATCAACCTTAATGTGTCTCATGATGACCTTGATGTGAAACAAATTACTTCTACAATCAAATCCTTCACCAATTTTACCTGTCATACCAACCAATGAGACCTTTGCTTCATCACCTAAATCGATCGTGTTGTCGCTGCAACTGTTTGCCTCCCTTTCTTTTCCTTGAACCACTTTGGTCTCTTCTCAGGATGAAATTGCCAACAACGGTCCTCATCATGCCCCTCTTTCTTGTAATGCTTGCAAGAGGGCTTCTCTTCCTTTCTCGTCACTGCATTTGACTTCTTTCTATGCCACTTCCTTTTGTACTCTTTCCTTGAAGACGATTTCCCTGACACACCAACACATGTTTTCCTTGCTTCAATGTGTGTCTCTTGAACATAAAACTCATCAAGATTAGTTGGTCCAAACATGAATACAATATTTCAAATATGTCCAGGTAAACCTCCTATATACTTCATAAGAGTTTCTTGGGTATGTAAAGGAATATATAACATCAATTCCATTTTATGAAATCCATCTGTGTATTCTTGCACTGTTTGTCCTTTTCTTAGTTTTAAAGATTTCCATTCTATTAACGCTTTTTGTTTATAACCCAAAGGATAGAATTGTTTCCTAAGTGCATAAATGAAACTTTTCCATCATGGAAATACATTACCTAATTGTTGCATGCCATTTTGCAACTTGCTTTGCCACCAGATGAGTGTTGTGCCTGCAAGTCTCAATGATGCCAACTTGATTTGTGTGGCCTCATCCTTGATCTATTGCACACTGCAATAGAACTCCATCTGTCTGACCCAATTGTCAAGTCTCTCTGCATTAACTTCACCATCATACATGGGTAATTCAAATTTAACATCAAGTGTTAATAAAGGAATTTCATTCTTATGTTTATGGACATGTTTCTTTGCATTTGATTTAGAACTTGAACTTGAAGAAGGAGAAGAAAGAGGTGAAGATGGAGGTGAAGAAGGAATTTGAGGAGGATCCTCTCCCTCTTCACTTTTTCCCTTTGAAGATTCATAAAGAACTGGTCTCTTTCATTCCAATTAATCCTCATACAGAAATTTCATCATCTCTGACATGGCGAAGAAATTTTTTCGAAACTCTTTCTCATCTTGAGAAAGTCCCTCTTTCGATGCAGCCATCCTCTCGCTTTGAGAAGTTCTCTTTCTCAATCCAATCAATGGATTCTATTCAACAAACTCACCTTCACCATGAAGTATCTTTTCCCTGGTTAACATGCAAAACTCAAATCCAAACGTCAACTAGCTTTGAACTTGATCCAAAAAAATCTTTTACACAACTATGGTTGAGTTATTAAGTATGTGTTGATTAACCATTTAGTAAGGTTAAAGAAAAAGGAAGAATTATAGAAGAAATATAAAAACCATATGAACATTAACAAAACTGAAATGAAGCATAAAACAACAACAAACCATAACACCAATGTGATAACGAAGTTCGAAAATCTCGCCTACATCTCCGAGCCTTTGTCTCAGTGGGTGTGGCTTTCTTATTTTTGTTCAAAGATCATCACAGTAGTGCCAAAAGGTTATAAAACTGATATGGTCTTGTTCTACTAGATCTCTAGAACCCAACAAAAGAAACGACACTCAAATCATAAGACCAGAGCTCCTAGAAATGGCCCACAAAAGTGCGCTTCTCAACAACTTCCCTGCATAAAAATGGCTTTGGCTTGGAAAATCTTCATCATAGAACTGCTCTAAATGTCTTTCCTTAGCCTCAAGAAGGTCTGGTTTATATATATCTAAAGTTGGTCACCATCTCCCAACTTCCCCCCAAGACCTGGCCTAAAAAAGGGCCCAATATCCCCTAAGATTGGCCACAAATCTCCAAAACTTCCCAAAACGTCATAAAAAATCACGATAATATAGTTTACAAACCAAATTTATAAAAAAAATTGGACACTAGCCCCTCAGGCTTGGGCACACTCTCCTATTACAGGGTCACATGGCTCAATATGGACAAGCGCCAACCCTTAAGGGCTGCACACTGGCCCTTTACCCCGCTAACACCTATTCGCATGGTAACTCTCTCGAATCCATGGGCCAATCCCTAGTCCTATGCGCAAGGAATCCAACCTCGGGTCATATGGAATATACCCACCGATGGTTAGGCTCGTATCTATGGCCCCTGCGTCGTGACTTATTGCTAGAGCATAGCACCCCAGATGCTAGAGTGAAGTCGTGTGCAGAGTTTAAACCAAGGGCTGGGGCCTAGCCCCGACCCTTTTTGTGTCCAACCAAAACACCACATCACTTTAAATTAAAGTTTGAAGATACGGTTATCAATCACCAAACATGGGTGAGTTGGCTACCCTAGCCCTGCCAAGGCCTAGCTCAGTCAGAGGTCCTATGTTCGAAACTCGTCCACTCCAACAAACTTTTTCAAAGAACATTAAGCCAATCCCTGGGTGCCACGTGGCAACCCACGTATGGGCCATGTGGCACCACACTACTCGCCACTAATTTTCCATGTGTCAAGCACCCAACTGTCCAGTTGTCTACCACCTGTCTTCCCTCTTAGCATCGTATGCTTCCACGTGCCACCGTATGGACATGCCACGTGTCACCGTACGAACATGCCACGTCAGCTGTATGGGCATGCCATGTGTCACCCTTAAAGTGGTGACACGTGTCACCTCCCGATTGGTCCACCTGTCATGTCCACATCAACATTCGTACGCCTAATAATCCTTCCAACTGTTCCTTCCACATAAATTTCATGGGCGTAATACCTTTGTAGTCAGCTTCCATGTGGCACTTTACGGACTACACAATCAACATATTTTTATCTGTTTGGCAAAACAAACARATCACCATAACTTGAGATTACGATGTCCGTTTGAGCCCATTCAAGTTGCGTTGGGTTCTTCTCGWCGAGGCATACACACACGTCTATTTTGAAGCCATTCTGAGAGCTTTTATTTTTAGGCCTTTCTGAGTGACATCAAGCTCCTGCATCCAAATCTGGATCACTATCGGTGCTTTATAGATCTAGTTGAAGATGGATATACAATGGTGTATTCATTATTGAGGAAATGTGAATTGTGATGTATGAATGTATTTGGTTATGTGGAGGATATTCTCCTATTTTTTAAGGAGTTATTGTGTAACTCATCAATGATATCTATATTGGAGTTGTGCTCCACACTCACATTTTGTACATGGTGTGTACCTATGTTCTGTTATGATATTTTTAAGCATTTAGATCATTCCATTTGTTATCATAGAAATTATTTATTAGGGCCACTTTAGAAAGAAAAACTTGTAGGTTGTTTATAATACATATCAATGTATCTTTGGTATGGATTTCATCTTTTGGGTCATTGCACTTTCGGAGATAGACCCTGTGGAAGATAGGGTTTTTAACTAGTCTTATAACTAGTCTCAAACATGTGTTATAGGTAAAACATTCATATATTATTGATAGAGGTTACAAATTATATGATACCTATTGCATTGGAAAGAGGATAGTTCGTAGTATTTTGGGTGTGAATTAGAGAATCAATTATCCAATATTGGATGCACGATATTCTGTACAAGTTCTCTTTCTAGAATAGGCCAAAAATTAAGCAAGGATTGGGAACATTACCATAACTTTAAGTTGGAACATCCAATGTTTTTCTTGTTTGTGGCATTGTAAAGAAGACATTTTAGAGTACTATAGGTCAAAGTTTCATACTCATAGGGGCTGAAATTGCAGAAATATATGAGAAGGAAGGTGAGACAGAAGGAAAAACTCCAAATCAGGGTTTTCAAAGGTATTTTCACTTAAAACTATCATAAGTTTTGATTGGTATGTTCAATTGAAGTGATTCAAAAGCCATTGGAAATATAAAACACATAATATTATATTGGAACAAATATTATAACTATTTGATATCATTATTCCTTATATATTTAAGTTGTAAGTTGAGGATTGCAGTTATACCTCAGTTAAGAATCAATGGAAATACCTAAATTTACAAGAGATGAAGATATATATGAAATCAATCCTGGGGAATGGTTGAGGATGATAATAAAAATTTGCAATAATAATTATGGGGAAGGCTTCTATTTGAATGGTGAATCTTGGAAGTGGTGGTATATCTTTGATAAAGATACTAGGTGAAACACCACATCGTAAGTATTTGAAGAATTGATCTCAAAAAAATGGACTGAGGACTAAAAACTGGAAGCAAAGGAAGATATTGAGAAAAAAGGTGGGGATCTATCTAAGATACGATCCCTTAATGAATCACTCATTAAAGAGGTTAAGATATTAAAGAAAGTGGTAAAAGGATGATTAAAAGGTATATTTGAAAAGGAAAGATGAAGAGATGTATATTACGAAATCATAATAAAAAATAATGCATGAGGTTAATTTATTGGAAAAAAAGAAGAATTGTCAAAATGAAGAGGAAAGAAGGATCTTGGATGAAGAATCTATCAAAAGAATTGAAAAGGAAATTTGCAAGAAGGTTGAGGAATCCCTAAATATTGATAATGTAAAATCAAAAATGCAATCTAGAATTGAATAAGGACGTCAAAATTTGATAGACAGGGTCACATTACAACTTCAAAAGGAGAAATAAGACAAGATTCAATAAGGTCAACAAAAGATACCTGAAGAAGTTGAACTCCATATAGAGGATGTGCATGCAAAATATGATGGTATTATCTCCAAGGATAGAGTAATCAAATACCAAGCAAAGATGATCGAGGATGTCATTGTCTTTGAAAACAATATAGATGAAATGGGTGTGCAGAGTGAAGAAAAACCATCAAATGTGAAACCATATTGACAACCTCATTACCAGGAAAGATTTCAAGGAATAAAAGAAAGTCGATATCAATATTATCAAGGAGGAAGATGTAATACTTGTCAATATTCATGGAACAAAGCATCACAAAACCACTCTTCAACAAGCTATTATCAAAGACCAACAACAACTACAAATTGGAGAAGCTTCAACATCAATACATGGAATCAAGGGAAAGAAAATTATGCAACAACTAGCCACCAAGGATTACGTCCGAAAAGAATTGATTTTGTATGGATAGATCATCATCAAATTAAAGAAGAAAGTAGGAACACAAGAAAATCATATTACTTGGTTTCATCACATGTGAAACCTTTAATTGCAAAGCTTTGAGGACACATCCTTTTGAAGGAAGGTACTATGTTATGACCCAAGGGGGGAATATATAGGGTTAAATGTATATGATATGATCCCAAGGGGGTGCATATATGGGGATAAATGTACATTTAATATGTAAATATATATGTAATAGGGTCGACCTAATAGTAAAGGGGCCTCATGTGTAGGTGTGAATAGGTATATATAGATATCATGTATTCATTATCGAGTACATCGGAATTGTGATGTATGAATGTATTTTGTTATGTGGAGGATATTATCCTATTGTTTAAGGAGTTATTGTGTAACTCATGTCTGTTATCTATATTGGAGTTGTTCTTCACGCTCACATTTTGTACATGGTGTGTACTTTTGTTATGTTATGATAGTTTTAAACATTTGGATCATTAAATTCTCATACACAGTCATGACCACTCATGTATTTGATTTATAATAGTCACAAGCACATAATAGTGCTCATGGGTTTCTATGGAAAAATCTAGGATAGTATTGTGTAGGTGGCATAAGGTGGAATTATTTCCCCATAAATCTTAATTTATGTTTCCTATGCGTGTTTCTTAGGCTGAAAGTTGTTGATCCTTGATAATGAACCTATTCTTATTTTGTTAAATATCATTTCTTTGTTTTTGTTTTTTTCTATTATTTGGTGTCTTATTTAGTGTCCTTCTGGTCAAGTTGTAGTAGAAAGCTTATTAAAAAAAATACAATGTTTTTCTTGTTTTTTTTTTTTAGGTATACACTACTTTTATATGTAAAACCCACATGTGCTCACCACTTTCATGTGAAACCTACAAACAAACCCTTATGTTTTCTACTTTTACTAAGGAAACCCATGAGTGAAACTTTACGGTGCAAGAAACACTCAAAATTTACAATCTTTTTCTAGGTTTTTTCTTTAAGACCTAAAGACCCTATTATCTCACTATAGACCTTTTAGAACTCGGTTTTTCAAGGTGGTTTTCATTATTCTTTTAATCGTATAGTGAAATTTTTTAAAAATAAATATTAAAAAAGAAGAAACAATCACAATGTTTTCTTTTGGTTCACTTAGAAATATATAAAGTAGTTTGATGCATTTTAGGAGTGCTTGAGTTTAAAAAACAATATTAGATGCCTTTCATTAGCATGCTATCATGAAAATAAAAAGGAATTCCTTTCTTTGATTTGAAATAGTTTTCCTGAAAAAGTTGGATTGTGTTTAGGGTTTGAAAAGATTTTCTTTATTTTTGTACTTTTCATAATATTTTTGAGTTCAAGTATTATTTTTAAGTTTGAAGTAGTGTTTCAATTTACAATATTTCTATTTTTTATAACTTTCATTTTAGAACATCATATTTTTCTTACTTTCACAACCTTCTCAAAAAGAACAACCTTTAAAATAAACACTTAATAAAATGAATTAGATTTGTTTTTTTATATAGGAAAATTACAAAAGTCTAGGATTTTAGGGTCTTGGTTGTAGTTTTGGAGAGTAAATTCTCTAAGGCCATGTAAAATAGAATTAGGAGTTGTCACTAGTTGAGATTGAAAAACCACTAGTAGCAAGACACTTGTCATGAAAGTGCATCTTATGAGTGCATCAAACACTAGGTCAAGCTGAGTAGGAATAGAGATTACCCCCTATATATTTTTTAAGTGGGATATGTGTGTACGATAAATTAAGTTGAAGTGGAAATTCCTCAGGCTGACACCATTTCTTTCGAGTTTTAGGTCTAAGACCAAGTCCTATGTTCCCTGCCCATATGTAGAAACATGAACCATTATTGTTCCACTCAACTATCAATTATGAAGGGAAACCATTGTTTCCTCTACTAGATTTTCACATCGGTGAATGCAAGTGGGAATTTCGTGTGGTACCTAAGACAAACACATAACACTTGCCTCAATTCTCCTTGAGGGTTTCCATGTTCTTGAGTATACTTGCACCTTAGGTGATTTTTGCATGGGTGTTACTGTAACTATCACTCCTTCGCTAGTTGGACTTGGTCCCTTACCATCCCAAGATAACCTTCCAAAGGCGTGTTTTTGGCTCTTCACTAATTGGACTCGAGACCTAACTATCTTAGGCTAAATTTTGGGAGAGTGAGTTTGATTTATTGCATCTTAGAGAGTCTTTTACAAGAGTATGTTGATTGTAATTTGTGACCCCATAAAAGGCCTTATAGATTTTCTTCTTTGAATTAGAGGTTATGGCTACAGTTATTGAGGATACCAACCAAGGGATCTCTTCCCAAGGGGATTCTTTTGCAAGCCTTATTGACTAATATGAACTGGTTAAGCCCACACGAGTGTAGATGGATTGGCAAGTGCCGTGTAAATGGAAGGAAATTTGTAAAATGAAGTCTCATGTTCGATTCTCACCCGGACTTACTCGTGCACCATTCTTGCGGGCTGGGTGGTTGCACCTGGGGTTATAGTGGTAGCCGTTGGGGATCTACCCCATGTCACCATACAGGCAGAGTGAAGTTCTTGATTCCCAGTAAATAAAAAAAAAATATGAGCCCCGGTTAAACATGATCTTTCTAATGAAAAAAAATATGAACTGGTTAAACATGATCTTTCTAATGTGACCCTTCCCCTCTCACTATAGGGAGGAAGGTTATGGTCAAGCTCTCATAGGGATGAATGTTAGGACATAATGTGTGGGAAATATCCCCATGCCACTCTAGGCCATCGAGTGATATTTCAACACTGAATGGTCCATATAGAATTGGAAATGGCCTCCCAGTAGGTAGTGTCAAAACCTCGACATGGAATACACCATCACAAGACCTTCCCATTTCAATGTGATGTAACTGCATTCTTCTTGGAAAATATTCTATCTTGAGAAGCAATTTTTCCTTTCTTTGGAAGCATTGGCACCCCCTTAATGACCACCTTGAATATTTCTGGATTCACTATGGAAACACCAAGTATGTACAAAACATTTGTAGATTATAAATGACTTACATTACTATGTGGAATTCAATGCAAAAAAATTACTCATATCAACCCACATTGAAATGCACAATCCAAGGAAAAAGCTAGCACCAATTTTGTTATTCCAAGGGAAATTGGGAGACAACTCTTTTGACAATTTTCTCAAATGTCTTTTAAACAATACATGAAATACATTTCAATTGCCACTTTCCTACTACAAATATTCAACATAAATGGAATTTTTACAATTACAATGCACAATATCATCATTGATGTAAGACATATCTGGCATAGTTCTCTTTTAAATGATACTTGGAAGACATGTCAAAGACCACTTTCCTACTACATATATTCAACATAAATGTCATTTTCGCAACTATAATGGACATTGATGTCACATATATTTGACATAGTTACAAAAATGTAAGTTCATGCAAAAAAAAACAAGATAATTGACAAGACGTAGAATTTGTAAGCTCTAATTTATTTATTTATTTTTAATGCTTCTATAGTGCATCTTCATCTAAATTTTTTCTAAAAAACTTTTATTTTTTACTAGTCAATACAAGAAATTGGGGAAATCTATAAAGATGTAAAGATGTGTCATACTTTATATTGAAATATGGTGATGAAAATTTGATATGTTACAATTTTTTTAAATTGGAACACTCAAAACTCATACACCTTAAAAATTGTGTTGTGTAATAAAAGATAATTGGTAGGGAATTATGTTTTATTTTTAAATAAATTAAAAAAAATTAACATCATGTGTTAACATTTCTTTTAATTATAATTTTATCATTAAAAATTTCCACAAAACTTAACAATTGAATTTTGTTCATAACAACTACATAAATGCTAAATATATCATTTTCAAAAACAAATTATACAAGAAGGACTCACACAAACTATAGTTTATCTCATATATTTTGTTTCTTTTAAAAAAAACTGTATTTTCTATTATTTTATACATCTTTGTGTTCACAACAAATTTTTTCCTTTTTTTTTAAGTAAAATGAAATAATTAAAATACTCTTTTGAAGAGTGAACATCTACAAGTTTGTGTAATGGTTAAGATATTGTTTTTTTCTCTAGCTATCTTCATTAATGGGAAACAAATTCAATTAAAGTTTTAGAACAATATAATTTACAATATAATATGAAATCAAGAAAACAAATTTAGATTCCATTGGATAGAGGATTCAATGATGAATCCAATCCCACTTTCCATAAAAGAGATGAAAATATTTCACTCTCTAAAAGTTGTAGCTTCATGAAAACTTGCAAACATGGGAAGGCTTGTTGACTTTTAAACCCTCAAGAGAGGGTTAGACCTTGATCTATGGTCTATATTACCTCTATCTAGTCTTATATTGACTTAATCCCTTGATTATAATTTTAAACTCTAAATCAATATCTTAAAACCCTTAATCTAGATTATCCATTTCTATTCTCCCAACTTGCCAAAATAAGTAACACAAATTCATAAAATCACCCAATTCCATTAACATGTTATTCTTTTTCCAACAAACTATGATAAATCATATTTTTTTTTGATTGCTTTGTAATTTAAACATAACAACCAAATATTTGTTTTATCCATAAAGAAACCATTCATCATAGTTTCTTTCCTTATTTCTTTGCACTACTTAAACATAGCAACCAACATAGTTGCTTTATCCATAAGGAAAACATATTTTATGACATGTGATTGAGCATTAACTTGTTTTCAAAGAGTGCATTGCTTTCATACTCTGAAAATATCTTCGTGCTTGGTCTTAGTAACCAGCCTTAGCTTTGCTGCTCAGTAACATTTTCCTTCATGCCATTTCCTATTCGCTTCTTCTCATCTGTCCTTGCTTGAATTGCTTTCACCCTGCCTTTGTTCTTAGCATCATGAAAATAGAAGAAAACAGGAGAAAAAATGGTCCCTGTTCAACTTTGAAAGGGTTCATACAACTAATACATTTGAAATATTCTTTCAACGTATTGAGAAGTTTTCCTCATTTGGATAGGTTAATGTTAAAAAGCCAAGATTCTTTCATAGAAATTAAATTAATTTGTCTATATGCTCATTATATATATTAGTATTTAATATAATTATTATAAAACACTTTAATAATGAAAATTTTGAAATATTTAGTTACAATACTCAAATTATTTATTACTTCAATACTAATTCAATACTAAATAGAATTAGTATAAAACACTTTAATAATAAAGATTTTGAAGTATTTAGTTACAATACTCAAATCATTTATTAAATCAATACTAAGTAGCAAGCCTATGTAGGAACTAGTAACTTCCTCCTATGGTGCAACTATGCTTGTAATTGACTTTCATTACTCTTCCTCTCTCTATAAAGATGCAATATTCCATCGTCATATTTATGTCTTCTATATTTATAAATAGAAAATGCTATTCAAAAGACGATATTTTTATTAGAACCATTTTACATCATGTTGTAAAACAAAAATTCAAATCCACAATCTTCTCAATATAGAAAAGAACTCTTTTTTCTTTTATCAATAACTTTTTTAGTAATAAACTTATGAATGAATTAATGTTTTGACCCAAAATAAGATGAGATTATTTGCAACTTTAATATTCAAATATATGCATTGTCTAAATCTTTTTTTTCCAAATTATGAAAAATATTGACCTTTACAAGTTGAAAACACTATAACAAAACATTACCATAAAAATAAGAACCATTAATTAAATCTAACCACACTTTTCTAAAAACATCAAAATGCAAACCATTATGAACTTTAATACAAACATCACTTTGACAAGCCCTTTCCATATCATCACTCATCACTTATGAAATTCAAATATATCTATGTTATTCTCATTCTCATTCTTACATAGAAAACTTTATTTAGATTGTTAATTGTTATCATTTTCTGGTCTTCTTAGCTTTTTAATGTCTCCGACTTTCCTTTTCTTGCATTCATAATATATGATTCTAATTCTTTGTACAAATGCTCCATTGTTTGACTACTCAATTTTCAAAGCTCTGTGTTATTTAACATGAGTGGCACTCACAATTTAAACAATATGAAGGTAGATTCCTCTATTTAAAGTTTTTCCAAGTATGTTTTTGACTTTCGAAACAAAAACATGTATGTTTGAGCTTTGATTTTGCTCTCAATTTACCCTTGAATATCATATTCTCAGTACTTAGAAGAAAAAATTAAACCTTTTGCAGGTAACACATCATCATTTATTCATAAGAGACTCAATTCATCTAGTGAACATGATGAAAGATTGGAAGACTAAAGAGGATGGATTTCTTTTATTTTTGTATGTAGTCTCTCTCTTCAAAAAAATTCCAATCAATGAAGTTATGGACATCATAATTTTCTTGCACCATGAAACTTCAACTTTGGTGGAAATATGCCTTAGGTCAACATATTTTTTCTTTATAAGGAAATTTACAAGTAAATAGAAGGTGTCACAATTGGTTCTCTGTAACGAACCGCCTCGTTACGACTACCATTCTAGTGACAGGTGCAAATTTTTTTTTTTTCTTGAAGTGTGTGCACGCGTGTAGAAGTAACAACACACCTAACTGTACGATGCCCTGGACAACCAACAAGACACAACCATGACAAGGCAAAACTGAAGGCACACAACGAGTAACTGCAACAATACGACCATAGGCACAAGGCACACAACACAACAATAAGACATTCTGGGGGCGCACAGTAAGAAAACAGAGGGAAGAGTCCAAGGTGTTAGGGTTACTATTTCTGCACAGGAAAGCAGGGCGTTTAGTATTATGTCTTCTCGAAAGAATATTAGACCGACTCCTGGTCGACTGCTCAGGCATAAACTAGTAACCCGACCTAGCACAAGACACAACAAGACGAACACAACAAAACAATCCCAACATATCACAGTGACAACAAGCAATAGACACCCCTAGACATAAGGTGTACAACTAGCAGTTGTAAGCAGGAAACGACACCAAGTGTTAAGTACAGTACAGTCACAGAGGGAGAATCCATTAGTAGAGTTTACTATTTCTGTCAGAAAAGCAGGGCGTTTAGTTTTATGTCTTCCCGAAAGAAGATTAGACAGGCTCCTGGCTGACTGCTCAGGCAGAAACTGGTAAATCTTTTAGGGAGTCGCAGTAGTGGAAACAATGCCTTTAAACAGCCCGAGACTACTGATACGACTCAGAGTGTGTCACAAGAGTGGAACTGTGCCTTTAAACAGCCTGAGACTCTTGATACGACACTGGATTCTTACACCCACAATCACACACGTAGGCAGGTATACTAAGGTTACATGGAGGTGTCTATATCCCCAAAATCATAATGACCTTACAAGATAAAAACATTCAGATAAACAGGAGGAGCTCACCATTTGATGTTTATTACGATCGTAAATTTTCATTATTATTGCGATAAATAACCTCATATTTAACCTCATATATTATAAATGGCATCAGGTTTTACCAATAACGATCTGATATCATAACTGAAAATGATTAAAATAACAATAAGACATCATAATTGGAAACATCAATATATAATCCTAACAATACTAAAGGTCACATTTACAAGTATCAATTTAAACGACAATACATAAAATAGCCATATATATATATATATATATATATATATATATATATTTCTTTTAAATGACAAAATTTAGAAGAACAATAATTAAAAATGACTCCTTTTAAAAGCACCATATTTAAAAATAATGTTAATAAGAATGTTCGATATCGGAAGTAACAATATTCAATGATAATGTAAAATAACATCATAGGTATAAATGTCATCCTGTGCAAGGTAACAATACGACCTCAAATTAGAATGACAATATAACTAAAGTGATAATATATAACAACCCTACTTAATATGACACAGTTTAAATACCAATAGTTACAAGGGCCCTAGATAAAATAACAACAACTGGAAATGCCAATATCTAAATGACATCCTAAAAAGGCAACATAAGGATAACATCATAGTTTAAAAAGGGCAATATATCATATAGCACATTTAAAATGACAGTAATAAAAAGGACAATCTAGAAAATGACAAATATCCCTATAACCAAGACAATCATAAAGATAACAGTAATTAAAAATCGTTATAGAGAATTAGCATCGTGTTTGCATACTCGGGTGACAATAAAGTTTACGATGTTACTTCCATTTAGTAATGGCAACTGGGCAATTATTAGGGTATCCGTGCATGTGATTTTTGCATTGTGTAAAGGCATTTTACCTTATCGTTGAATATCAACAGGTGGCAAGGCAGCGACATTCCCTAAAACGCTAAGACTACTGCACTTACATTTAACGATAAAAACATCACTCGTTCATAATGGAAACAACCTATTCTGAAAGGTTACCTGTTTCATATTACAACGAATTAAATTATGGTGCCATGCCTCTGCCCTGTAAGCTAACCATTGGTATCACCCATAACAGCTGTATCCTATAACTGATCTATTGGAATCACAAAATTCTTCCTGTCTGGTTTAAGTCATAAAGTAGTGAATTAACGCTCAATTCCAGCGCTAACGATTTGTTATATTTTCGAGAAAACTTAAAAGCAAATAATCTGGCTGGGCAGTAAATCGATAACCCGTGGCATGTCAGTCTGACAGGCAAGGTTTAAATAGAGGCGCACCGGGTAATAAAACGAAATGGAACAGGTGCTGCAACTCAGACCAGAATTTAACGCCCATTCTAAAGTGCAAATCGCCCAGAATACAAAGGCAATTAAACTCCCACGAATAAAAGCCACAGTAAGCAATGAAAACGCAGACCCCAAAGGATAACGCCTCTGTGATTCGCCCAGGAAGGAGGAACACAGATACAAAGGTAAAACGAATGGAAGGGAAGTCGGTTGGGCATTCAAATTGGAGCTGGATTGGTAATTCCCATTAAACGCACGCCCCAGGAGATAAAACGAATAGTAAGGGAGTCGGATTGGCATTCAAGTTTGCAAAAAGATTTGGGGTTCACCATTAACACGCCGATTACACACATACCATTAAATTCAGCCAATAAACGCAGCCTCGGGCAGACAGAGGTACGCCATTATACACAGACCCCTTAAAACGCCCAATCAATAATTCCCCAAACAAATGAAAAACGCAGCTCTTGACTGCCCAGATACACAGTGGCAAAAACGCCCCAAACGAAATGAAAAATGCATTTAAACTCATATTAAAAACGCCCAATATCTACACTGCATGCAAAAAAAAACGCCCAACACATACATTCTGAAGGAGAATGCAAACCCTTTGAGCCACATACCAGAATACAATAATATCAATTCGGCAAATTCCAGCAGGCAAGTGATAACATTATAGACAATGCTCAGATGCAAATGATCGTAACAACATCAATTCCAACAATTTCCAGGAGACAAGTGATAACAATACAGACAATATCCAGAATGCAAATGGTAGTAATTACAGACAATTTCCAGATTACTATAATATCAATATCAGAAATTTTCAGAACATCATGATAAACCACTCCTTCTACCATACAGATGAAAAGCGTACCTGTGCCTTGTCGCCCCTCCCTTCGGATTGACGTCCCGTGCTTCGTACTCCTCTCGCTCGCCGCCCGTAGAGGACTCACCGGTACCTCCCAACCAAACGTTAGGGGTACTCTGCTTCCCCCTTAGCCACACAAGAACCAAAGATAAGACTAGATTCTCAGCTCGCCTCCATGACTGAGCTACCACTCCAACACAGCTGAGATAAACCCAACTCCTCACAAGCAATCCGTCAAACCACAATTCAGCAGCATAACGTTACGTTAACCGTTCCCCCCTTTTCTTCCTCCTTTTCCCCTTCTTTTATAGAAATTTGAGACCCACCTACTTTCCTAAATCATTAATTAATTAATTTTTAATGACAAAGCCCTAAACATTCTCTGCCGTCCAAGTGTCCCTCATCCCCCATGTTTCTCCAATTTAAATTTTCTTTAATTTAAATAAAAGACTCATTTCCCTCACTCCCCCTAAAGTCGCTCCTAAAATTACTCCTAGGGTTCCTAGATCCCCTCTCATGCTTTTAATAACTTTCCTAAAATGAAGTTTCTGATTTTTAGTAACTCCTAAATGCTAATTCCTTTTCGCTTTTTACCCTATGTCTCCTACTTTCCCTTATTGAGTTTCCTTTATTACAAGTTTCCTCATTTCTATATTTCCTTTTTATTTCTCTCTTTATTATTATTATTATTTTTTTTTTCCTTTTCTTTATTATTTATTATTATTATTTTTTTTAAACCCAAAGTGATAATTGCGCTTATTTGTCTTTTCAAA
>SNQJ01S0026000.1:67691-81864 GCA_010110895.2 Picea sitchensis
TCACATTTTTCTCATTCCAAGATTTTATGATCAAATAAAATATCACCATCAGTGGGAATCATATGCCATATACCAAAAATATTTATAATGCTCAACCAATATATAAAAATATAATAAAATTTCATGAGAAGTTATTCTCTCTGCTTCCACTTATCCTCTGTCATGGCTAAACACTCATACATTACCTCATATGGTTCATAAGGTGTATGATTTATATCATGACTATTCCAATCTGGACTCAAGCCTTCTCTTAAGAAAGTTCTTTCACACATGCCAACCACAACCATGCCTCCTGGCAAGTTAATTCCCCAACTTACCAATGCAATTATCATTTCCATAATTCCACGTTGGAGACTCCATGGGAGTACATCATGATTTGGGATGACTTCATACCAACATAGCCTCTGGATTTTTCAGCTGGCCTTCACTCCTCAACATGAAAAATATAAATCCTCTATGTTCATGCACTTAGAACACACAGATCCTCATACAAGTATGTTTATAACCAATTAAAATTGACCTCAAGCATAATGATCCCAAGATGGGTGTATTCAATATATAAACTATTCCACAATCTGATCATTACAGAGATTCAACACTAAGTAACGTTCATCACCAACACTTGATCCTATAAGCCTTAACTTTTCAATGCTTATTTGGACCCTCCATTGTGCTACATATGGTGTCTTCCTTCATGGGTCTTAAAGTGTGTTTGCAAGGGTGTTTTCTCCTCTAATGGGCGATTTCAATTTTCATAAACAGAAGAAGGAAAACATAACCATAGAATCAATTTACCTCAAGAGTGAATATCTTGAATTGACACTTCCATTCTTGGAACTCTGCATATTTTATGCTTGGGAGAATTGGAAGAGTTGGGTGCTCCTCTCATTAACTCCATCGCACATATAATGTTTCACATTCGATATGGATTGTTCATACATCACTCTAGGATTTTCCTTCTCTGGAATTCGTGCACAGGTCTCCACCCGACGTTAGGTCTCTCTTAACAGTGATTCCAACAACGTGTAGTTCTATCCTCCACACATMTTCCCATAGATTCCAACCAGACCCACAGAGTATTTTCTGCACAGATCTACATGCAAATCTCATCACTCCTCARCTCTGATACCAAATTAACAAATTAAAACTAAGACCAATCACACATAATAACAGTGAGGCCATGAGGGMTCACACAAGTGAGACTAGCTCACACACTCTATATTCAATTTGATAATTTGCATACAAATTTATAGGCTAGGATAGCCCCTAATAGCTTCCTGAATTCGTGGATCTGAAAACCACTCAAACACTAATCTAGCATACAATAGAAATTTGTTCTAACAATTTCCTAACTATGGAATTTATTCATTATTCTCCAACGTGTATTTATTGCAATGTTGTCCTCTTCTCTTATTTCACTTCTTTTCCTAACGATGGATCCACTTGGTGATCCAAAACATTGATTTTTTTTTAAAGATGACTATTACTATAGATTTTCCAAGCATTCCAAATAACCTCTCTCACCATAGAAATTAAAAAAATCTTATTACATCCTTGTACAAAAGGGAATTTTGTGATGATATCACAGGTTCTAGAAAAATTAAGGATTAAAATAGAGAGAGGAGTGGTTGACCTTGAATTTATGAAAAATTGTAGAGACAAAAGTGTTTTACCCAAGTTCACTATGATTAACGATTGCTTGAGAAACATATGGAATAACTCATAATTTAAAAGTTTTGGTTTTATTCTCATACATGGATAAATCAGGAGAAAAATATCCCCACTCGACCATCTCTTGCGCATTGCATTTAATATTCAATTAAAGCTGGAAATCATAATTTGTTTTCACACCTAGTTGCCAGTCGACTCTATCATAGTATTAAAGGCTGAGAATGAAGGCCATAGGATGTGAATTAGGAGAGAAAAGTGTTGAAGTATTATGTAGTTGTGGAATATATTATTATTGTATTTGATTAATTCAAAACCCTAAAATAATAATGCTAAAGTATATTTGTAATGTCGGCTTAGGAAAACAATTATTATTGCATTTTGTACTTTCAATATGAGAAGTCAGCCCTGCCAGAAAAAGTCAAAGTAAATTATATTTTCTAGAAACAACAGGTCAGACCTATGGGAAAAGTTCATTGGAAGAATAAGTATAAATAAGATGATGCCTCACTCATTTGGTGATTACAACTCACTCAATTATAATGCAAGTTTGGTGGAGAGATGCAGTTGCAGTTGCGACTACAGAAGGAAGGATAAGGCACATCTCTTGGTCTTGGTTGGTGTCTATTTCATGTGCTACCTTGATAGGGTAATGCGTTAGGGTTTGGATTGTCCCTTGGTGTATCTCTTGGTGGATCTCTTGGTGTGTGTATTGGTATAATACTTGGTGTATCTTCTAGTGACAAGGAACACGTCTAGTAGCAAGGTTTCTCTTTGAGTAGAAGGGTTATCTGGATATTTCTCTTTGAGAGAGGTTTGTACTAACACTATACTTGGTTGATGAATCTATACTGAAGAAGTTATGCTTAGTTTTCTTCCCCAAGAGGGGTTCCTAGGATATATATCTGTGTGTTGTGCTCGAGGGTAGCACATGTAGGTCCCTATGGTTGGGTGAGGATGATGTAGCATTGTCTATGGGAAAACGAGCATGTAAGAGTAGTTAAATTGCTATGGTAAATATAACCCTAACTAGTTTTAGGAAAAAATCAACATGGTATAAGAGTTGGTTTCCTTCAGATAGTCTAATCACTGGAAGGAAGATCGTGAGATTTACCTAACCATTGCATTTTTCCACAATACAATGCCGCTGCACAATTTATTTTTTCAATCTCGTTGATAAATATTTCTAGGATGTTTGGTCTAATTCCTTCACAAACAAGTGCACCTTACCCTAGCACATATCCAGCTACCTTCAGATTGAAAGTTGGAGCACTTTGAATTTTTAGGGTTCATCGTTTCTTGTCACTGTTGTTGGATGGTGCCGTTGATTGTCATTGTTTTCTGCTACTGTTAGAGGTATGTACTTGTATATGTTTAAATTGTATCACTATCTTGTGGGTGTTTGTAGGAGAAGGGAAATTTTGTCCAAGAAGAAATCATAGATCCATAGGGATCTCAGATCCAACACATTCATAGGAACAACATACTCCAGGTTTGATTGTTTTGATATGCCTCTAGTTGTTATCGAATTATTGTGATCTTATGAACATCTAGTTGTATTTTGATCTATTGAAGTACAAGCATCATAGAGGTATGTACTTGTATGCGTTTAAATTGTATCACTATCTTGTGGGTGTTTGTAGGAGAAGGGAAATTCGTCCAAGAAGAACCATAGATCCATAGGGATCTCAGATACAACACATCCATAGGAACAACGCACTCCGTGTTTGATTGTTTTGATATGCCTCTAGTTGTTATCGAATTATTGTGATCTTATGAACATCTAGTTGTATTTGATATATTGAATTTATGATAATCATAACAGCCTATGGCCAAAGCTAAAGCTATAAGACAGATTTAAGTCAAAGCATTACAAGGACATTTTAGAGTTTATTTGGATTATATTATCTAACCTTGTGATTGGCCAAGAAAGGATATTGTCTTAGTACATGGGACAAGTTGGAGAGAATAATTGTCATCTTGAATGAAGGAGACTCCGAAGAAAAGAAACAACACTCATTCTTGGATATAAGACCTGTGTCTGTGTTTCATTGATTAAACTGATAGCTCCAACTTGTACATGTCAAGTTTGATAACTGCTTGATTTCAAGTAAACACTATAGTTGTGTTAGCAGCCTTTAAAATATTATTATTCTACTACTTATTGGCAATAAATACTTGGCAGCATGTGAGTACCATTGATATAAATTCTTATTGTACCTGTTTGCAAGCTGAAATAACATCTCCTCTATGAGAAAATTCTTGTTTTTCTTCTAGGTAGGTCACCTTGGTAAAGCTATGATTATTACCATGAAATTTTCCTTCATTCTTATTACCATAGATATGTTATGAAATGTTATTATATTGGAAATAATTTTTCTCTTGTTGCTCTTGTCTCAAGTGTGTTATCTTACAAATTCCATGAAGGTTACCATGAAACAATGCAGCCCAGGAAGGTTAAAACGAAATTAGGTCACCAATGATAGCTCGGAGAGGGAGCTACAATGACAACAGAGGGAAACATACTTGATGGCCTCCAACTTGAGACATGGAGCGAACTAAAAATCAAGAAGAGTTTGTTTCCGAGCAGGGACAACAAAGTCAAAGGAGTTTTGGACATCCTACACTTAGACATGTGTGGAACAATAACAACCACTTCACTTAGCAGATAATGGAGGAGAATTCACATCGATGAATTCAAAGAATTTTGTGAAAAAGTTTTCATTAAGAGGGACTTATCTACATAGAGCCCTTGGCAAATTGGTGTAGCAAAAAGAAATAAATGAACGATGACATTTGCAAGTAATGGAATTGTACCAAAAGAGAGTGTTCTAGAGAACCATGACATGACAGAACCACAAAGACCAGCAGATAAATGATTACAAATAAAAGAAGACCATCTTAGGCTCGAGAAATTATTCAAGATGTCGACAGCATGGCGTTCCATATGATCTTTCTCTGAAAGCAAGAGACCTCGACCATATTCCGGTTACATTGCATTGTTATGTGATACCATTGATGTTGCTTCCACCAAGCATATGAAGAGGTTGTAGAGAAGGAAGTATGGAAGGGTTTTGTGATTAAGGAATGCCAGTCCATCATTAAGAATGATATTTGGGATGTGGTTCCAAGATCGAAAGATAAATAAATTGTGAGTTCCAAATGGATAAACAAGATGAAACACTTAACAAATGACAGTATTGGGAAGTACAAGGAAATATATGTGGCTTCAGGGTTCTCCCAGAAAGAGGAATAGATTATGAGGAGACGCTTTCTCCTATGGTGAGATACACTTGTTATAATTGCAGTAATGAAATGGAAGATACATCATATGAATGTGAAAAAATTCTAAATGGTGTAGTGGAAGAGTAAGTGTATTTGGAGCATCCACAAGGATTTGAGACACATGACATGAAGAAACATGTGTGTATATTGAAGAAAGCTCAGGATGGATTGAAACAAGCACCTGTGGCATGGTACAAATAGAATTGACATTTTAATAAGCTTGGTTTTACTCAATAGTAAGAAGATCCCAACTTTTACTACAAGGTTGAGGATAGTGGACCAATGATTTTTTTTACATACGTGGATGACCTGTTTCTAACAGAGAATGAGAAGATCATCGTTGAGTGTAAGAGCAGCTTGCATCAGATTTCGAGATGAAATACCTAGGTATGATGCATTATTTCCTTGGGTATAGAGGGCGTAATTGGATGAGATTTTCCTTAGCCAATGAAATATGTGATAAAATCCTTAAGAGATTCAAAATGATAGATTATAAATCCATGCCCAAATCTATGGTGACAAACCTGGACTATTGGAGTGATACTTCTTCAGAGATAGTGCATGTCACCATGTATAGGCATATGATTGGTTCCTTGATGTATCCACCGATGAATACTAGGCTAGATATATGCTTTGTGGTGAACACTGTGAATCAATATATGGTAGAACCAAGACATTTTTACTTGATTACAAAAAATCACGTTTTAAGGTACCTAAAGGGCATGATAGACTTTGGACTCTGATATGATTCAAATTGTAATATAAGAATGCAAGGATATTCTCATTCAAATTGGGTCGGTAGTGTCACGAGTAGGGAAGAGTACATTAGATGTTGCTTCAGTTTGGGTCAACTATTATTTCATGTCTTAACATGAAGAAGACTAGTGTCACACTCAATATGACCGAAAATGTAATATAGAAACATGTTCAACTAGTAGCGAAGTTGTGTGGCTTCAAGTTGCTTGTAGGACTTTTTGATATCGAGTTGAGGTGACTTGTATTTTTTGTGACAACCATAGTTTTATAAAGTTGTCCGAGAATCCTATGTTTCATGACAAGTACAAGCATGTCTAGATCAAGTACCATTATATCCTAGATATGGTCCAAAATGGAGTTGTGAAGCTCCAATATATTGGCACGATGAAGATAGTATATGTGTTGACTAAGCCTATGTCAAAGGTAAGTTTGAGTACTTCAAGGAAAACCTTGGAGTGGTCCAGAAGGACTCCCTCATAAGAGGGAGTGCGATGTCACATATGCTGACTTAGGGGAAGTAGCTTACAAGAGTGTGGGAAACAATGGGTAGTCATTTCTGATAGGAATGATAATTTCACTCCAAGGATTGGGTAGTAGCATGCCTTGTGTGAATTGGCTCAAACTTAATAGTTTCCTAGACTTCGTAAGGATTGGGTATTAGCATAGTTATGTGTGAAATATATCAAACTCAATATTTTCCTAGACTCCGCAAGGATTGGGTAGTAGTGCAGTCATGTGTGTGAACTGGCTCAAACCAAATAGTTCTAAACCTCGTAGAAGGATTGCAGTAGCGTAGTTATGTGTGTAAACTAGATCAAGATGAATAGCTTACCAGACTCTGTAAGGGTTGGGTAGTAGCACATTTCTATGTGTGAACTAGCTCAAATTGATAAATTTCCCAGACTTCGTGTGGATTGGGCAGTAGTGCAATTCCCATGTGAGTTGGCTAGTTTCCTAGATTTGAGCTAGCTAGATGACGTCCTGTAATGACATAAGGTCCAAAAGGACACCGAGACCCATAAGTTCTGAGAGGACAATGAGGTTGTTCCCACTAGAGATATTCTACATGTGTTGATGAGACCCAGATGAATGAATGTGGCATGACCATCAGATAGTATATGTGTGATTATGAAAGAGCCAATACATGGCTATGATGGTGATTGTGATATATTGATTTACCAAATAGTCTGTGTGACTATAAAAGAGCCCTTGAATATGATGAATATACTTTGTGACACATGATCTATTTGATCATGAGATAGCTTGTGGATGGTGATGCTACCTGTAGACTTGTCTGCAAGACCATGTGATTTTTGGTAGTCTTGTACATGCCATGTGTAATGGATGGATGTGATTGAGACAATACGAAGAACATCATGGATAATACCTCCCTCATCTAAGAGGGAGTGTTGATATTACAAAAATTCTAGTGATGTATATATTCATGGAAATTCAACAAGTAAATGGTCCAAAGTACAAATGCATACAACAACATTATTGAAGATTTCGCGCCGAAGAATGGCCTCCTTGGTAAGAGGGAGTGTTCAAGTATTATGTAGATGTGGAAGATACTCTTATTGTATTTTATCAATTCAAAAACATAAAACAATAATGATAAAGTATATTTGTAATGTAGGCTCAAGAAAATAATAATTATTATATTTTTTTTTTTTTTTTAAATTTTTGTTTAAAAAAATTGTGTTTTAAAAAAAGTCAAAGTAAATTATATTTTCCGAAAAAGACAAATGGCTCTCTAGGAAACGTTCATTGACACAATAAGTACAAATAAGGTGATTCCTTACTCATTTGGTGATTACAACTCACTCAACTATAGCACAAGTTTGGTGGAGAATTGTAGTTACAACCCGCAAATGAGGAAGGATAAGGCACACCTCTTGGTATTGGTTGGTGTCTCTCTCATGCATTACCTTTCTAGGGTAATGTGTTATGGTTTGGATTGTTCCTTGGTGTATATCTTGGTGTATGTCTTGGTATAATACTTGGTGTATATTCTGGTGACAAAGTGCAAGTCTAGTAGCTGGTTTCCCTTGAGTAGAATGGTTATCTGGGATATTTCTCTCTAAGATATCTTTGTATTGACACTGTACTTGGTTGGTGAATCTATATCAAGAAGTTATGTTTGTTTTCCCTAGAGGGCTTCCCAAGATAGATCCTTCAGTTTGTTATTCTTAGGTGCATATGTAGGTGCATATGGTTGGGTGACGATGATGTAGCATCGACTATGGAAAAACCATCATGCAAAAGAAGTTAAAATTGCTATGGTAAATCTAACCCTAATTAGTTTTAGGAAAAATTCAACAAAAATAAGCTAGATCGACTGTTAGAAAAGAGTGCCACATTGAGTGACACAACTTGGAATCATAGTGACTTAGATATAAGTGTTAACGACTCAAAAAAGTGGTCAATATATCCTCTCTCATATTGGAGCACACAAAGATAAGTGTTCTGAAAAAGGGACTCAATTTCAACTTGGCACCCAAAACGATCCCATTGGATAGAATTATCTGCAGTATAGAAGATGGCATCCAATCCCTGATTGATAAGGACAAGGAGAGTATTCGACAATATTGTGCAGTAATATTGAGAAGAAAAAAATTCCCAAGAAACAATATAGGTATGGATGAATATCATTCCTTGAATAACCTTAGAAGAAACCCTAAACTAGTGATATTAAAAGAAGATAAAGGTGGTGACATCATAATCATGAATATTGATGATTGTAAATACAATATGATTAAGAACCTTACATTGAGTGGTGACTATAGGAAATTGGATAGCAATGTAACATCCCTCTCTCGACGACCGAGAAAACTTATTTGAGGACACTTGCTCGAAGTGATCCGAATTTTATGATGATAAAACATTTCTCCTTGATTATGATGCTGCTATGATGTGATGACATGATGTTTTACTTCCTTAATATAAACAGGTGCTATTGACTCCGCTTTATTGAGTGCGTGGTTTGGACTTGAGGATGCAGAGGTATCAATGTAAACCCCTTGGACTTTGGATTGAGTCGAGTGTGCTATTGTTGATTTATTTACTGTGATATATCATTGATTTGATGATTGATGTGGACATGTTCCAACACAATTGTTGATGATGCAGTCATCGAGATAGTCTTTGTTTATTCAGACTCACATATGGAGTAAAGGGCCACACACTCCATTTCCGTAGAGTTTGAGGGAGAGGTGGACAACACCCCGCCACAACCTACTAGCACTCGCCATGGCTCAAACTAGAGGTTAACGATTACCTATCTCGAGAGGATCCACGATGTCGTCAGGGAAGATCATGACAGCTGTTCTCACGGCGATTCTAAGGCACACAATAAGGTGGGGGCCTTATTCCCTAGAGCCCTTAGCCTCCCACAAATTCACCCCGCTGAGTGTTGAATCTGTGGGTTATAGATGTCTACCAATCGCCAAGTTGGCGAAAGGCACCCCTTTGAGCACGTATATTCATCCCGGCGGCACGCCGCACGTAACATAAATAATGGCGAGTGACACCTTGGAGCACGGGTGCATCCCGAAGGGCATGTCATGCAAAGAAACACTAGAGGTGAGTGACACACTTGGAACACATAGAGCATCTTGAAGGGCACATCAAAAAATTTAAAACATGAATAAAGGCGAGTAGAACCCTTGGATCACATAGTGCATCCTGAAGGGCACGCCGCATTGATGTTGAGGAAGGAACAAACCAGATGGCCCTAAGACATTTAACACCTTAATAAATTCTTAAAACGACTTCCCTAAATAATTGTCACCCGCCGTAATCTAAACCTAAGTCTAAAACTTCTAGGGTAAAATTTTGTTTAGCCTTAAGAAAAGACCCTATAAAAATAAAATAAAGATATAAACTAAACCCACTTGGCATTAGTTTTAGTCTTCTTAAATTTAGGGGTAAAATGAAGAGAGGAATAATTTAATTAAAACATGTGGTATATCTTTAAATTGTAAAAAAATAAAATAAATTATTTAACTCAGGGAGTATAAAAGATTTTGAATTAATAAAGGAAAAGAGTAAACAACTAACTTCCATTTTGGCTCTAATAAAAAGGGAAAGAAGAGAAGACAAGAATTAGGAAACTACCAATGGAGGAAACATAATAAGGAAAGTTGGGAACTTATGATAAAAAGCGAGGTCAACATAGTATGAATCAAGCAATTGTCCCTTCTAATTTGAGCTAATTTAGCAACTTCTTTTAGGAAATTATTTAAAACATGTAAGGGGATCTAGGAATATCTAGGAGGAAATTTAGGAGCACCTGTGTGGGTGAGGGAAATGAGTCAATTAATACTAAAGAAAATAATTGGAGGAAAGATAAGGATGGATGACACTTGTGCTAAGGAGAATATTTAGAATATTTCATTGAAACTTAATTTAAAATGATTTAGAGAAAGTTGGAGGTTTAAAAAACTCTATAAAGAAAGGGAAGATGAGGAAAAAAAGGGATCAGCTGTTAGATGCAACGCTACGCCACCGGATTTTGTGGCTTGTCGGATTACTTGTGAGGAGTTGGGATTTTCCACCGAGGAGTGGTATCTCGGCCTTACGAGGCAAGGAAATGGGAAGGTAGACATACCATCGGGATAGTGTGGCTCCTGCATTCTGGGGCTATGGGGAAGGTACCCTACCGATTACTGGAGGTACCAAAGGAGGTCTCTAATGGGTCGACGAAGGGAGCAATGAGAGAGCGAAATTTATCCGAGGCAGCGAGAAAGGGAAAGGCACTGCTATTTGGTATAAAAGAATGCCTCGATTACATATTTCAGATTTAAATTTGTTGTCTAAATTTCAATCATTACCACCAATCGATATAGTTATAATGCATGGTAGTATATACATGGTTGCATGGTTATTCATATAGTTACTGCATTGAAATTCGCCTTGTTATTTACATAGAAAATGCGTCGTAATGGCCAATCCGCGGCGTAATCACATTATGACCCGCTTACCCTCCTCGCTACTTAAAAAAGGGGGCTTTTCTTCAGAATAGATGTATTGGCTTAATCCGCCTCCGCAAGCGCTTAATTGCCTAGTTAGATAATTACTTTTACTGCTGTGGTTGTGATGTGAAAAAAAAGGAAACTTTCTCGGGATTTCTTTCTTTAAACCTGTGTAATGGTTGTAATGACCTCCCTGTGCGAATCTTTATTGGAGGGGGTTCTACCCTTTACTTGGGAAAACGTTTATGTTTGTTGATATTCAGTCACGGTTTTACCCTACAGGGTTCGCTGGTTGCGATGCCTATAATTCTCTTCCATGACTTTCTAGTAAGCTCCTTAGGGTGACCAATGTTTTCTTTAAATTTTGACAACGACTGATGTTATTGGGTCAGCCCTAATGTTGCAGACCCCGTTTTCATTTAAATCATTTTAGAAAACTATTGGTCAGCATTGTCCCTCCCGTCTGCATTCCCTCTGCCTTCCACCAGCATACACCCAGCCTTCCAGACCGAACACCGAGGCCCTGTGGGCATCCTCCCTTTATTGGGTGCCGGAGCTAACCCGGGCGCTAAGGGATGGTTTATCGCTACCGTGACCGACTATCCTTCTCGAATGAGACGTAACAATTTTTTATGCTGTTGCGTTATTGGGATTGCATTCAAACTTTCACTTTCCTTTTATATTTCCAACAGTCCCTCTTACCCATGCTCCCTTTAAATGCGCGCTCAACCACTCTTAAGATCCCTCTGCAGATTCCTTTTTGATAGTAACTGTCGACTTAGACAGAGTCCCTTCATTAGCACGAATGACAAATCGTACTGGCAGAGTGTTCTGGAGGCTGTAATGCCAGCCCTTCACAGAGCTCTGCCCATCCCTTTTTACCTACTACCTCACCCTTGTTCCACTCCATGTTTCACCTATGCCTTGGCTGAGTCTTTACGCAAACAATTTTCGAGTATGTGTGTAGTTAGCGAGAACTGATTTTTTTTTTCTTTCCTGGAAAATTGCAGGTCTCCTTATTTTATTTTATGGGACCCTCTTAAATCTTTAATTAGAGTTAGGTCAACACCGAGTTCTAAATCTACTTTTGATTTTAATGCCAGCTTCCTGCTGGAGATTTTTCCTTTGTTTGTTAAATGGTGAGTTTTAAATTTAAGATTTTTACAGTGAATAAATGAGAACCAGTCGAAGGGCGTTTTCCCTATTGCCGAATTTTCATGAAATTGTTTATAATTTAATTCTGGATCATAACTTGCATGAGATTACGTTAATACCCATATGTTAAATTTAAAATTTAAAATAAATAAATGAATTTAAAATTATAGTGTTAAGATATTGTCATCCCATAATACAATGCTTATTGAATGTTTACATGTTAATAACCACTACGGTTTATATCCCACTCAATGGAGTTTTTATCCACTTTGTGTAAAATCTAATTATTACTTTTTCAATCAAACCAAGAAAGAATCAAACCAAAAATGAAAGGTTATTACTTTTTATTTACTTCTGGTTATCATGGTTTTAAGCCTTTACATCTATCGGTGTTTATAGTTGTTTTTCCTAATTAATTAATCAAAATAATAGATACCTTTACATTTTTCTTTGTGCGTACATTGACATTTCCAATATTGTATTATGTTATGTATATTCTCTTTAACTTGAATATCTATACATCAAATATAATTTGAGTATGCAAGTTTTATGTTTAAAATCATCCATTAAAATCATGTGGTTTTTAACTTTATATGACATAATGGATGTGTGCTTCTTTATTTGATATTAAACAAAGGTTTTTCTAAGGATATATATACATATATATTGCTTTACTAGAAATTAGTTTAAAGAATTGTTCTCATTCTATATAATGCAGTATTATGTGAGGATTGGGTTTAGGATTTAGACATGTGGCTTAGTGTTGAGTTTTCAAAGTCTTATGTTTAGGAATAGGATTATGATTCATACCTATGCTTAGGCTTAGGGATTAGGGATTTAGACCTAGGATTGAGGGATCTAGTGGAAAGGGAAATCTTTGTTCGGGCTTAGTCTCTTTATTTTAAAACCCTTAAGTTAGATGGATTGACTTATTTTAATCTAGTAGTGGAATGCAGTTTTCCATATGAGATAACATAGAACGAATTTTAAATGTTATTTTATTTGCATTATTATGGCCATATGATTTAGCGTTATTGCTATCTTATGGTATTGATATGGAAATTTTATACTAAAGGATAACATAATTGGGGTAGGAATGTGTGATTGTATTGCCACTATATTATATGATCTTGCAATATGTAAAGGAAGAATGTTATGGCATAATAAAATAAGAATATAATGTTAGTGTTGGTGACATGATATTTAATTTTATTGTTACTTCAAATGAAAAGTTAGGGGATTATAAAGATAAGGGACATTGTTATTCATTTGTAATGCTATTGAAATTTTATTGTTATTGATGACGCATAAGATGTAAGGTCCTTGAACCAAGTACCTTGAATTACTAAGATTTGGTAATTGGGGGATTTGCAATTACTTAAATTTACATTCTTGTAAGGTTGGATTGGGTATCTCATCTATTAATGGAGTTCAAATGGAATATTGGATCAATATTAAATTCCATTTGAATCATAGGAAATACCTTGTCTTAACAATGAATGGTTGTTGTCGGAGTCCTTCGTACTTGCGCTCTCCATAGAGTTAGTGGTTGTCTTTAGTTGTTGTTGTACTTGGATGAGATCATTCTATTGCTTGGTCTGCTTGTGTCGGGCGGGATGTAGACACCTCCATGTTCCTCAGAACAGTCGCCAGCCCTGAGACCTTAAATAGTTAAAATCGATGGGAACCTGGGATTGAGCGTTGCTTATGTGTCTTGGAGGTCCTAACCATTGCAGGGTAGGACGGATGGGAAGTTAGTCAGTTTTACTTATTTTTGTTGATCGTCGTTTATGCATGCAGTTACTTGTCATGCGTCCTTGTCGTCTTGTTATGTTCATCATGGTTGCATCTTATTCGTCGTCGGGAGGCGACGTAGAGTCAAATGTGTAAGTTTCCCTCGTATACGTGCGCACACACTTTTAAAAACACAAGTGAAAAAAATATTTGCACTTGTTATAAGAGGTTTGTCATCGTGACGAACGAGAGGTTTGTTACAAGCAACATGATAGATAGATTTACCATAGAGATCAATAAATTTATAAAAGGTTCCATCTTGGATGAATGAACCAAAAAATGCTTGCTTCCTACTTGTGAGATAAATCTAAGGATTCACAGTCTTCCAAAAATCCATAAGGAAGGAGTCTATCTCACACTGATTGTGAACATGATTGGTTCCCTCACCTATGAAGTAATACAATATGTGGAAAAAATATTGGGACCTTTGGATGGGAATTCATACTCCTTTAGAAAATATTCCTTGGACTTTGTAAGGATCATTAATAATGAAAGTGTTGAAATTGATGATATCATCATCAATTTGGATGTGGTTTCTCTCT
>SNQJ01S0026001.1:0-26407 GCA_010110895.2 Picea sitchensis
CTCATGTGTCACCAGAGAACCAATTAATTCATCTGTTGAAAATCTTGACAGATCCTTGGATTCAAGGATTGTTGTTACAACCATTTCAAATTTCTTTGGTAAACTTCTGAGAATTTTTTCAACAATTCATTAATCAGTGATGGTTTCACCAATCAGTCTGATCTGGTTCACGATGCCCATGACTCTAGTCATGAACTGATCCACATTTTCGGACTCTGTCATCCTTAGAGTCTCGAATTGCGTCCACAAGGTCTGCAGTTTAACTGTTTTGACCCTGTCATATCCTTGGTAGGAAGATTTAAGTATGTCCCAGGCCTGTTTTGAAGTACCAGCGCCTGTGATTTTTGAGAAAATCGAATCATCCACATAATTTTGAATCCATAATTTTGCTTTATTTTCTTTGGTCCTCAGAGTTGCCTGAGCAATTCTCTGCGCATTTGTCATGGAAGAAAGGGCGGCTGGATCTGGTTCCACATATCCAAGATCCACTGGTTCCCAACACTCTTGTGCTTGCAAGAACGATCTAATCCGAAGAGACCAAAACTCGTAATTCTTTCCAAGAAGAATCGGACCCTGAGTTGGTCCAAAATTGTTGGATGACGCCATAAAAAATTTCAGAAAAAAAAACAGAGGGAAATGTCGTATTTACCTCCGATCACCGAAACGTCGATTTGTCGATGGCCGAAGGGAGATTATCGGGCTTGAATTGGTCCTTAGTCTCCTTGCAATGTGACCACATGCCTTACTGTTAAAGCACTACGGCCTTTTTCGGCTCTTTGCCTTTCAAATCGCCGAAATGCGAGAAACTGTCTTTGGACAATTCAATGGTCGAGATCTTCTTGTGATCTGACGGCCCAGATCTTATCGGGATATCATTAATCGGGATTTCGTGAGTTCTGATGACGAGTTCTTCTGACTCCTCGATTCCCCGATCTCCGATTTACCGATGGCATTGTCTTTTCGGGACTTTTCCCGATTGCTTCGATCTGCGACACGTGTCCTCCTATGATGGACGGACCTGATCCCTTCTCGCGAAATCGAGACTTCAAATTCACCGGACGTCTAGTCGTTAGGATCCGCGATTTTCCAAATCCCGTAATGCCGATGAACTTGATTCCTGCCACACGTCCCAACAGATGGACGACTCAAATCTGCGTCAGGGATTTCACTGTGGAGATTCCCGATCCCGCGATTTTAATGAGATGACGTCAGCTGGGCCCCACGACGGAGTTTACCTACTGTCGGGATTTCAGACTTCGAAGTTCTGAAGTGTTTGTGTTTCTTGTCCTCGGGATTCACGAAACGCCGAATCTCAATGTGCTAATGGCCCTTTCCTTTTCGGGACTTTACCCGAGTCCTCGGATTTACGCCACGCGTCCTTGAAAGATGGACGGTCGTGATTCAACCTCGGGATATCGTGACTTGCGATGCTCCGTTGACACAACTTCTCTGTCAACTTGAAACCTCGAATGCCGAAATGCCGATGGTTTCCTCTATGTCCGCCACATGTCCGGTCAAATGGACGGTTGAGACTTTATCGCTATTTCACGTATCGCGATTTTGCGAGTTTCGAAGTCTTGTTGCGATGGTCTTTCAAAACCACGAACTCCGATATGTCGATGTGACGATGCGTTGATCTGTTGCCACCTCTCCTATGAGATGAACGGCTCACAGGTCCTCTCGGGATTTCGCGATATCGCGTATCGGAGTTTTTGGAGTACAATCACCTTTATGCTTCCAACTCCCGATTCCCGATTTTGTGATGAGATAAGATCGACGGCTCACGATATTTCTTGATCCAACGGTCCAAAATGACTCATGATTTCGCGATTAGCGAATTCTCACGCCAGTCTTCTGACCTTTACACCTGCGAGTCACGAAATGGCGAGATCTCCTTGGCGCTATAGAGGACTAAACCTCGTGCACTTTCTTGCTGATCCAACGGTTGTCGGTCCTTTGCGCAAGATCTAACGGCTGAAATGATTTCGCCTTTTTCGCGCTCTCCTCATCCCTTCTAGACTGGTTTCCCTCTCTGGATCCGTTCGCAGGATGAATCTTACGGCCTCAGTAGCTGTTCTTTACACCTGAGACGCGTTCTTTACTCCTATGGAAGAAAGATTCATGAATCTTTCAAAGATTTGAAAGAATTTCACGAGTTCTTCGTTCTCTGCTACAATCTTTGATAGATTTGAGCGAATTTCAAAAATCTTTAAACGATTGTGCCTTCTGCAGCAATCTTTAACAATTTTGAATGTTTTCTTCGAGTTCTTTAAACGATCTTCTGTTCTGCATCTCTTCTTCGTCAATCTTTGACAATTCTTTAAAAATTGTTCAAGAAACTTTAAAGTTTCTTCTTTCTCGGTCTCTGCTTCCTCGTTCTTTCGAGCGTAGTACGCTCTACAACCTCTGCAAGCTTCATGTGAGGATCTTTTGAACGTAAGACGGTCTGCTTCCTCGTGGAAGTTTCCTGCGAGGATCTTTCAAGAGTATGACGGACGTCTCTCCAAACCTTGTGAAAGAGTCTGTGTCGCGTGCTCTCAAGATCCGTGAAGCTCTGCGCTGTGAGGATCGTATTTCTCTCCAAACTGTGTGAAGAGGCTTATTGTTGAAGCTCTGATACCATGATAAATTGTGGGGTAAAGAGAAATGCAGAGAGAAAAGAATAGAACAGTATATTGAAATGTATGAAGAAGTACTGAACTTAGTTACAATGCAAGATGGTTGAGCTAAATAGGCTCAAGCAAGACAAAAATAGAAAGTACAACTGTCCAGTACAACTGGCAGTGTACAGTCAGACTGTTGAGGTTACATTGTATTTAACAGTTATAGCCTCTGATTGACTGTCCTGGCAGGATTAAAAAAATTCGAATGAAAAAAAAAATTATTTCTCTAAAATTCATCAATATAGTTCACCGAAAGTCTCGAATTTCAATGGATCCATTAGTATCTGTTGTGATATTGACTTCAGCAAAAGCAGAAACAACAAAATTAGGTGGGGCTCTCCCGCCCTGGCTTCCATCTTCACCTTCCTTCCTTTTGATTGATTCTATAGGTTATCCCTATCTATATATCTATCGGACCGATACCTGCCTTACTCCTACTAGAATGGTAGCTATGACAAGAAAAGGAATAGGCTCCGGATCCGGAAATGAAACTACGCAAAGGAATGTCCTTACCTATCATTGTGGTCCTCTCTTCGTATGCGGGGTCCATGAAAGGAAGAGTGATCTCATGGAGGAAGTCAGGACATTTCTGCAAAGTTTCTGTCTCACATGAAAGCATGAGGTGCGTGCACCCATGGTACAGATAACAATGCAAATTAAGGGAATCGAACTAAACCTGATAGTAAGCCTCACTAGTCGTACTGACGAATTTCCGTATTGTTTGTTGGTCCGTTCTATCCACCCAAGAACCATTTAAATTTCATGGTAAAACAGAATAGACAGAGCATGAAAATTTCGTGGTAGAAACAGAATCGATAGAGCATGCAAATTCCATGGTAAAACAGAATAGACGGATAATGAAGGGGAGCATGAGATATCCGAAACTAAGCATTGGTTGTGTTGTATTCGTCTTAGTGGCTCAATATACATTATCAAATCTAATCGAATCACCACAACTCCACCCGGACAAGCATGGAAACATACCGTTTGAGTCAATTTCTAGTAGGAGTTACCAACAAATCCAGAGGATCTTTGCACTCTCCTCAACAGCACTGGAAAACAAGCCAAAAATAATGCAGTCTTTGCAGATACAGAAAATACAAAGATAAGAAATGTCTATTTAATACAGCATACAACTCTCTACAGTTGGCCAGTCAGCAACATGTTATTATACCCAGTTACAGTGGACAAGATTTCTCCCTCGGGATGGTAGAGACTCTAATACTATTTCGACAAAAACAACGCTAGACACTTTCGACTGAATTTCAAAAGCTAGCAAAAAATTTTGTAACCCTCTCAATTTATTACAATGGTTTACATTGATTCTCAATCTCAATATTGAGTTTGTCTAGAAGGTGGATTGGACAATGTTGCATCTAATGCATATCTAACTAGCACAGCCACTCAAAAACGTGGATGATGAACACCAAAAGTCCATCCCAGGACAACTGGAAAATGAAACGTGCCCACAGCCAGAAAATGAAAATGAAACATGTGGATAGTTGAGGAAAGTTAGAAATGAAACGCTCAGAAAATGAAACGCGCTTACCATTGAACAAATCCAAACTTGGGAATCCCAAAGGTTAATCATTTAAACGTGGAAATCATATAGTGCTACAGTAATTTCTTAATATGATTAGGTAAATGTTAAAAAGTAAACAAGTTAACTGATGCATTCAAAAATACAAGGAATTTATGAAGAGTAAATCACATTCATTGATTTGGGAGGATGACTAAGAATATGCCAACATCTTCAATTGTTAGCCATCAGATTAAAAGGTGATTAGTTGTGCCCATTATCAATAGGTATACGCCTTTCGATGTAATAGCAACATTAAAACTACCCAAACTAGTGATGAGTTCCATGGATATAAAATTTGAATTTAGCTGGCACTGAAATCCTTTCTTTCATGGCAGGTTGTGAGTTTGAACAGAAAACTAGTTGCTCTCTATGCTCATCTTGAGGGCTATCACAGTGTAGTAGGGGCTATATTCGATGTTGATATTCCTCAGTATATAAATGGCAACCAATATCATATCACATCTTCAATATCCAATAGAAACTATCCCTACAAACGATGTTCTTCGCCTTGGGGAGACCTGCAATCAATCCCATTCAAAAACATTGGAGTTAATAATTACCGTCACGGCGTGAGAGAAGAGGAGAGATCATATAGTTTCTCGTGCATGCAGGGGGGACTACAGCATAAGCTCCTTTAGTAGCCTGTCAACAGCCGAACAAACCGATGTATCCCAGTTCACCTACAGTTTATCTGGATAGAAACACCCCAACAACTACCATGGATATCTGCAAGATTTGGCTTCTGCCCTTCTTCGGAGAAGTAGATGAACCTGAACGTTGACAAAGCTTACCCAAAAAATCTCAGTAGTAATAGCATGCACTAAGCTATGTATTTGTTTGTAGGAAGTATTGAAAATTAGTACTGCAATTAGATCAATCTAGTGCATTGGAAGATCATGATGATATAGCACACCTTTTGACCAATGTTTTTCCATCAAGTGTACATAGTCGTTAAGCATATCATGGATTCATGAACGTTCAAAATTGTATTAGCCCCCGCTCTCTCTATTAAGTAAAGAGTTATTTAGATTGTTTTGAGATTAATTACACTCCCATAGATATTAGACCTTAGGCTCGACAGGTTCAGGGAAATGAATTTCAATTGAATTGGCATAGGGAACTTAGACTTGTGAATCATTTGGTAAGAAAATTGACGGGATTGCATTTATAGAAAATGGATTGCATATATGATTTAGAAAATAATCCTTTCGTGTGAAAGGGGAATTTCCTTTTGAAATTTGGCCTTTATGTAAATGCAGGTTCCCAATTATTTATTATTTGGCTTCAGTCTATGCTATTTATATTCCACAATATGAATGGGTAGAAGGAGCATTGATAGAATGGAAGCAATATCAAGAGGTGTGCAAGATCATTCAACAAAAACAATAGGATCCCGATGCATTAGATAAATTTGATAAATTTGAATGGAAGAATTATTTTCTATGGTATCATGATCACCTATATTATGTTATATTTCCCAACTCAAACAGATGGTCCTTACAAAATTGCACATTTCTCCTATAGGAGGACATTTAGAGTAGTTGAAAAATTAACACAAAATCAAGAAGGTTTTTTTGTGGGAAGGTCTTAAGACTTATGTTCAAAAATTTGTGTCTAAATGTGTGGTTTGCCAACAAAATAAGGTAGACACAATAAATACATCACGTTTTCTCTTTGTCATCCTTTTAAAGTAAGTACAATAGTCGCAACATTCAAGGAAGCAATTCAAAAGCTACATGGAGTCCCCATTATTATTGTAAGTGACAAAGATCCAATTTTCACTAGAATTTTTTGGACTGAATTATTTTCTTGTTTGGGTAATCAATTGGCTCACAACTCATCTTACCATCCTCAATCTGATGAGAAAATTGAGATTGTCAATAAATTTTTAGAAGGATATCTTTGTTACTTTTCATCTGATAAAAAAACATAATGGTTCAAGTGGTTTCCCTTAGCGGAATGGCGGTACAATAAATCCTTCCATACTTTACCAAAAATGTCCCCATTTATGACACTTTATAGATATCATCCTCCATCCATCACATCGCTTTTGAAAGGGACTACAAAGGTTCAGGAAGTGGAGGATTACATAGGGAACCAACAAGAGGTTATCAAAATATTGAAGGACAACTTGGGTATGGCACACAATAGGATGAAACAACAAGTAGATGAACGTCTCAGTGAAAATGAATTTGAAGTAGGGTATTGGGTGATTTTTAGGCTACAACCATATAAACAAATGTCCCTGAAGCAATAAAAGAAGGAAAATAAATTAACACCCAAATCGTATGGCCCCTATAAGGTGTTGCAAATGATTAAAATTAAGGATTACAAATTGCAGTCGCCTCCATGTTCACATGTACATCTAGTATTCTATGTTTCTTTCTTAAAGAAGGTAATTGGTGACAAGATTCCAGTCCAAACTATTTTACCAAATATTAATTGAGAGTGGAAAATCATAGTATAACTAGAAACAATCCTTGAAACAAGGATTAAGCAACTGCGAAATTGAGCAAGTATCGAACAACTCATCAAATGGAAGAACCTACAAGTTTAAGAGGTGACATGGGAAGATGAGTTCATGAAAAAACACATGTAGTCAGTCAATTTTTGAGGACAAGACTTGTTTGGAAAAAGCCCCATGTTAAGTATAAAACCCCTTATTAATCCCTAGATATTGAATTATTACATTTCTAGTGTCATGTTTGTATGTAGGATATAACCCTTCAATGCACACTTCATCATAATTGTACCATTTGTCTCCTATATATACCAAGGAGACCTAGTCTTAGGATCATCTCATCTAATCATGTACATTGAATATATTGTAAAAGGATGTTTCCCCATCGAAGTGGAGTATTATTCATTGACTTTTTATCATTCTCAAGGTGTTGAATCATAATATATCCATTGACCAATTCTTCCCTTGAACAAAGTGGCTTTACCCAAATTATACAAACAATGCCTCTTGGATGTATTTTCTACTATTGTTGTCTTTTCTTGTGGCAATAATTCAACCTCCACCAAGAAGGTCATCAAAATGATCAATTTTTCTACTTTTTAATCATATTGTTGCATCTATACTTCAACCAACTTTTTCATGCTTCTATACACTAGATCCCCTCAATTCTTAAACTAGTTGGGTAGCTAATCCAACCATTACATCTAATCTATGAAAATGTACTTCCCCGTGCTCAAATATTATTTTCCTTCTACATATTATTCATTCTATACAACTCTTCTAAATAAAGAAAATGATCTGCATCATTTCCTCAAACTATTAAGTAATTTCTAACAATATTTTTCCAAGGCACCTTTCCCATAGGTTTACTAAGATCCATTATCTACGCCCTAGACAAAGATCCTTCCTACTTAGTATTAATGAGAACACAATGGCATACAAATACCAAGGCCACTACTAACATCTATACCAACAACCTATCGAAAATACACTAATTCAAATGGAGAGTTTGGAAGACCACCATACATTTGTTTCAAATACATCAAAAAAGGCACATTCAAACAAATTCTTCCATCACCATCTTCCAACAATCCTTTGATTTATAGTTCATGTTTCCAACCATATTTCCCAAGTGCACCTAGGGAGGGTTCAACCTCTTCATTGGTCCTCACATATCAACGTCATTGCTCCTCAACCTTTTCATCTTGGTTTGTTTTCAAATCTATCCCATATAGGTCAAATTCTTTGCTAGATTCCTTGTTCAAATATTCTACTACCTCCATTTATCCACTTATAACTAGAATGTATTTATTGTCTAAGAAAACAACCATCATTCTAGATACTATTGTCACTATGGAGTCCACTATGACTTCAATCCTAGTGAGCCTGTGTTACTATACCTTCACTAAATTGTTGTCCATCAAAGGTTTCATAGGAATTTATCTTGATGTCTCACATATAGATTATCCATCAATTCCAAATCCTCCAAGTTCTCTACAACAAGGTTTTTCATCCCCTTTACAGGTTGTAAAAACCATGCTCAAGGAAGTCATTCTGCCAATGTCTTCATGTCACTTCCTTATTGTAGGGATGACACATGGATAATCAAGCCTAGTGAGTCTTTGTTACAAAACCTTCATTGAATTGTTGTCCATCAAAGGCTGCATAAGAATTTCTCTTGATATCTCACATATAGATTATCCATCAATTTAAATTCCTCCAATTTCTCTACTACAAGGTTTCTGATCCCCTTTACAGGTTGTAAAAACCATGCTCAAGGAAGTCATTCTTCCAATGTATTCATGTTGCTTCCTTATTGTAGGGATGACACATGGATCTTCAAGCCTAGTGAGTTATTGTTACAAAACCTTCACTGAATTGTTGTCCATCAATGGTTGCATAAGAATTTCTATTGATTTCTCACATATATATTATCCATCAATTTCAATTCCTCCAATTTCACTACTACAAGGTTTCTCATCCCCTTTACAGGTTTTAAAAACCATGCTCAAGGAAGTCATTCTGCCATTGTATTCATGTTGCTTCCTTATTGTAGGGATGTCACATGGATCTTCAAGCCTAGTGAGTTATTGTTACAAAACCTTCATTGAATTGTTATCGATCAATGGTTGCATAAGAATTTCTCTTTATGTCTCACATATAGATTATCCATCAATTCCAATTCCTCCAAGTTCTCTACTATAAGGTTTCTCATCCCATTTATAGGTTGTAAAAACCATGCTCTTGAAGGAATTGATTCTTCCAATGTCTTCATGTTGCTTCCTTATTGTAGGGATGAAACATGGATCTTGTCCTAAAAGGATGACCAAACAATCTAAGTGAGTCACAGGCACTGTCTTTGCCTTCCTTGGGAATTATTTCCCTCATAATCATCCATAGGAACAATGGAGAAACTTGCAATTCCACTCTAATATATAATCTTCAATGTGAATCCATTCTTGATTTCAACAACCTTTTCCACTTTTAAGTTCATTCAATTGAAGTAAGTCTATATGTCAACTCAAGTTACAACCCAAGCTCTTGTACAACATCTTCCTTCATGCAATTGTGGTTCTCCCCACTATAAACCATGGTATCAATTGATCTACCATTAAATACTACTGGAACATAGAAAATTCCTATCAAATATTTATCTTGGCTTACAATACACTTGTCTTCTAGCACAACACCCAATACTTGCAAAATACCAATGGAGGGTTTGTCCACTTGCTCCATAGTAGAAAAATTCTACTTCATTGGACAATTATTTACACGATGATCTTTTTCACAAATCCAATAGGAAATATGCTTACCCTTTTTCTTAGGTGCATCTATTTCCTTGTCCTTGTCCTCACCAAACTTCCTAGATATATTTATCTTCCCTTTGTCTTCCTTCTTATTCTTAGCAAACCACTTCTCCCTCAATGAATCATCCTCACATATACTTGGACCTCCTTATGTCTCTATATTGTATTCCAACAACTTGTCTTCAATAGTGATGGTTGTTGCAAGGGTATACACATTCTATCATTACAAATCACTCTACAGCCAAGGTTGCAAGCCATTCATGAAGTGGAATAACCTATTTTCTTCAAACAAGTCATTGGTCTCCAACATGAGGCCTAAAAACTCCTTGATGTAATCTTGAATCCTACCTATATTCTTAAGAGCCAATAATTGATTTTATGTAATCCAATATTAATTCAATTCCCTAGCCCAAATTGAGCCTTCAAGGCTACTTTCATATCTTATCAATTGTTAATCTTCTCTATACTATGCTTGGTTGCTAATTCCTCTACTCAATTTCTCCTCAAAAGTTTTGTAGTAATTAAGAATATTACCGTGCATTCACCATGGCTTCATGCAAACTTCCATTCATATGTTCCAATTAATACTCAACATCCCAACTCAATTAACTTAGCATTGTGGGTGCCATCATATGATTCTAGTTCCTTGATATTTATCCTCATACGCATTAGCGAATTATGCCCATATCAAATAACTTGTTTCAGTAGGTTAATGACATCTTCCTAGTCTTTGACTTGCCACAATAGACTTAAAAAATCCTTCCATTATTTTCAACCATCCATCAACATCAATGTTGAAGTTTGTAGTCATCAAGTTTATAATCTTTTGACACTCTTCTATAGAATTGTTAAAGTTATGGCCCATACCAATTGTTGAAACAAATTTTAAAATTTCTACCCCTAAGACCTAAACTTTCCTTTTTCGGGTTTCGTATTTTCACAAAGCATAAGCTTCATTATCTTTCCCAAAATCCCAGTACTGATTTCCTGGAAAACTTTATTCTTTAAATAATAAAAGGAAAAAAACCTAAAATGTTATAAGAGTCCCGACGCATTTTCTGTGTTAAAGTTATTTTTTTTAATCATGATAAAGCTTAAAACCCAAAGGAGTTAAGATTAACTTTAAAAAAATTTCGTGATTCAAGGTTTGCCAAGAACATATGTTTCAATACATATTGAATCACGAAATCCCGATCCCCGGTTTCCCGAAAGAATAAGAGTTAGTTCAAATCCTGATTAATTAATTCACTAACACAAAAAATTAAAGCTTAAGTGAATCATATCGCGATTAAAGAAATCGGGATTCATCGATAACATATCTCCTGTCAAAACGATCCTCGAAATCCCGAAATGGGAAATCCTGACCCATAATTTGTATTAAACTGTTAATCCTAATTAATTAGTTAACTAAAATGGAATTAAGTCCTAATTTTGGAAATCGGGATGCAGTGATAACATACCTCTTGTCAACTCGATCCCCGAAACCCCGAAACACGAAATCTCGACTCAAAGTCTATGTTAATCTAAATTAATTATGTTTGGAGGTTAATCCTTAATCCTGAGTAATTAATTCACTAATATCGAAATTTAAGGCTTAAGTTAATCATTTCACAGTTTCGGAAATTGAGATTCATCGATGACATACTTCCTGTCAACACGACCCCCGAAATCCCGAAACACTTAATCTCGATCAATTATTTTGCTAAAACGAATTTAAGCCCTAATTAATCTGGTTATGATTTCGTGATTTCGGAAGTCGGGATTCAGTGATAACATACCTCTTGTCAACTCGATCCCCAAAATCCCAAAACACGAAATCTTGACTCTTAATCCGTGATTAGTATAAATTAACTCTGTTTTGAAAGCATGATTAATGATAATCAATATTTTTAGGTTTTGTTCACATTTTGGTTCCCGATTGAATGAAATGTTCTGATTTTTGAATTCAAAAGTGCCAAAAACCGGCCAGTTGAATAAAGAATAACTGGTGATATGTGACACTAATGTGTATCTTAGTAAATACCTACTGCATTAAATGTCTTGAATTCTTGTCAGTTGCGCCAGTCCCTTCACCGTTAAATTAATTAAAAAAGAGTTTGAAGGTCTGTGTTTCACAATATTTTATGTTTCATACTATCAAGCACAAGACGCATTCAGCCGAGCTCATACACTCCTTTTCTGTGACAGGTTTTCCATCTAACTTAAATTCATGGAACCAAAAAAGGCACCAAAGAAGAGTGAAGATACATAGGAAGGAGATATCATATCTGACACTACACCACACGCTATCGACTCAATTAAATATTGGACACAAATCTATGAGTTCCTAGAATACGAATTCAAGAATTCTCATACTGATTCCGATAATCACTTTCGGGATATAGTAGAGTCAGAGCTTCATAAGATGGCAACGCATCCTCGGCTTATGGCGTACACTGATATGATCAGTTGGGCCCTGGAAAAGGTTGATATTCTGACGAGGAGCATCTTAAATGGCCAAGGGGTCGTTGTCGGCTCATTCAGGCCAGAACATATACAAGTAATGTATAATCTCTCACCAAATCCTAAGTACGCTTTTAATGCTGAGTTTTTAGCTGAATTTCAAAGGAAAGAGTGTACTGAGGCAGACCAAACTTATCCTGATTTAATTAGAGATTGGTGGAGATGTCCATCAAAGTTTAGAGCTGATACCCATGGGGTTTATGCCACAACATATTTGAATGAATACATGGTCTATGTATCCATAATGCTGTGTAGACTTTTCGAGAAAAAGGATCCCTGCCATTTTCCTGCAGATTGGGTGCCCTTTTTCTGGAAGAAGCTTCAAAAGGATTCACTTTCAACTGGAGTAATATTTTGTCTGATAACTTAGCTCAAGAAGTTTCAAACTACAAAGTTTCAAAATCTAAAGGTCAACCAGTGGCCTTTTATATGTCAGCATACATTATGGATGCGATTTTCTTTGTGACTCCATTTCCCCTGATGAATTGGAGTTGGAGCATAACCTGCCCCGAGCCCATTCATGAATATCATTCTGCACTTTGGGAAGAAAATGCTGAGGATGCATTTTACAAAATTTGTCATTTCGTAATAATTCCAATGCATAACATGTTTTATGGCTATGAACCCCCTCGCATTTCTGAGCCAGTCTCAGGAAATTTCAAAGAAATAGCCGACTGGTTTATTGATGAGAAATTTTCTTATGTTAGGGTTTATGGGTGCTCAATTCCCCCTCTCGCACTTCCTAAATTCCTCCCGGACAGATTAGTATTGAGGGAGGTAGCACATCAAATAGTGAAAGGTGGTATTGGAATAGAGCTAAAAGTAGTTCAAAAGAAATCCTGGCCAATTTTCCTTGTGTATGTCGGGAAATTTTCATTACTGAACCTCGACCATTCTAAAGTAGAGGCTGAAGCATTAGAAGAAATAAAATTGGTAGATATTGAACACAGAAAGCATGACCCTTACCAATTAGTAAGCAGACATTTGATGCACTATAATTTGAAATCTTATGAGCACGAAACATCTGTTTATGATGACATTTTCAAGGAGGTTAAAACTTATGAAGAAGTATTAAACAGGGTACAGGCCATGTCACCTGACTCACAGGTTGGTTTCATGTCATTCCAGATTCATAGGCAAAGTTGTTTACCAAAGAGTTTGCAGGGTGAATCCACGACCCCTCCTCCAGAGCAGGAAGGGCCTCCCCCAGGATTTGAAACAAATGTACAGGATAAAGCAAGTACAAAAGGAAAAATGAAGGAGGGTGAAATTCCTTCGCAAGAAACAGAGGTCCGCCAGACAGAAAAATCAGAGGCAAGGAAAGGAAAGGAGTTAAAAACACCTTCAGAAATTCCTGAGAGTTTTTTGAAAAATATAGGAGGAACAACATCGACAGAACTTGGAAGTCTCATTACTTCCTTGACTCCAGAGTTTTGGTGAAGTTTTTGGGAAAATGTATTCGTTGTCTTGAAGCAGAAGGAGGAGGTTCATCAACACGGACATGAGATACTCTTTTGAAGATTTTCATCATTAGCATAATGAAGCAGTTAGAATAGAAATGTAAATGGTTTGACATTGTTCATTCATGTAACCGTAGTCTTAGGAAGTTGGTTAATCACCAACGGGAAAAATATTTGGTGATAATGTATAAATAGTTTTTCACAAGACTGAGAAAGGGCTTTTTGGTTTCTGAGAGAGTCGATTGTATTAAAAAGTTTTTCAATCCACTGTGATATAAATAATACAGACGAGATTATGAATCCTGCCAACTTGAAGCTATGTGTTCTTTAACCTTGTTTACAATATTCTTCTATGTTTCTCTTTCAATGTCTTTCTAATGAATGATCAACTAGAACTTTATTTCATACATCTTTTATAGTTTAAATTGATTTGGTTATCAAATTATTTACAGCTTTTCCTCTGAAATTGCTATCAGTAATTTTAAGACCTGTAGATCATTTGAACGATAATATTTAACACTTCATTAGAAATCTTGTTTTCCTCTTTACTTCCTGTTACAATATGAGATTCTTTCGTGATTAAAGCCTCATATTTTTCAGTAGTATTTCTTTGTTATTTTACTATTCTCAAATTGTTTCAAGTCCAGGAAATGACCTCAACTATTATTAAGTTATTATTTTGAATTTCAAAACTATTTTTCCTATTCTCATCTCTTAAAAACTGAAGCAACAATTTATCGAATTCTTTCATAATTAAATAAAATTTTACTCTCCATGACTATCCCAAATAACAGACAGCCCAACATAGAACCTGGTCTCCAAGATCAAACTAGCATTGCTTTAAACCTTTTTAACACTATTCTGCAAAAAACAACTAACCGGGATGAATTAGAATGTTCATGGGCTTCTATTGAGAGAGATATCAGCATCCAAGAACAACGGGAAGCTAGACATAGGCAGTTGAGAAACTGACTCTGATTTACCCTTTTTTTTTATTCTTACCCTTTAATTACCTTTACCTTTATGGATGCTTTGATGGTATACTTTATAGCCTTAAAGTATAAACTCAGGAACAACATCTTTTTGGCGTCGTTGCTGGGGAACGAAGAAATGAAAATTTTCCCTGGGAAGAATGACATTGGCACTTTCTTTCTTTGATAGTGAATAAAGATAGAAAACCTTCTAAGGCTACCTTTATTTTTCACTTGGCGACTCCACGATTAGTAAACTGGCTATTAGTCGAAAGAACACCAGAAAGAACCAAGACGACAAGCAGACTTCGCTAGTCTCTGATCCAGAAAAGATTTTAAAATCACAAAGATCCCTTAGACAAGTCTTTTTACCCATACATACTATTTGTCGGCCTAATTTTACACAGTTGAACGTTTCGGAAACACTTGAGAGATATGTCTCACTTCCCCTCTCATACAATACGTTCTCTTTTCCTGAGGTATTTTCCCCAGATTTCCTCGAACCTTCTCCTCACACATTCCGAGCTTTAGCCTCGAATCTACCAATGGCTGCACATGGAGGTGTTGGAGCTGGGGGTGGTGCCCCAGGAGGACCAGCAGGTGGCCAAGTTTTTCTTCCTGTAATATTCACTAAAGTAGCTGCTAGATATGCCCCCCTTGTCCTCCCAGCTCCCCTACACGATCTTCCCAAAAATTATATGAAAATCCTTCCAAAATTTACAGGGGAAGGAGATTTGACTGCTCAAGAACATATAAACTTCTTCGACCAGTTTTCCGACATCCTCGGAATAGAACATGAAGATGTCTATTCTAGACTCCTTGTTTAGACTTTCGAAGGACAGGTGAGGACCTGGTTCCGATCCTTAGCAGTCGGATCTCTAAGATCCTACGAAGAACTTGAAAGCGCTTTTGTTAGACAATGGGGAGAGAGGAGGGACCACCTCTACTACGTAACTGAATTCAGAGCCCTTAGAAAGAAAAACTCAGAATCTGTTCTAGAGTTCACGCAAAGGTTTAACAAGTTGTATAATAAAATCTCAGTTGAGGTCAAACCTTCTCAACCCGCAGCAAAGGTGACATTTTTTGGTGCCTTTGATCCTGACTTTTCCCTATTATTGAGAGAAAGGAGATCAACAGATCTCAAGAAAATGAAAGATGATGCTCTCAAGATTGAATCGAACATGATGGCATCATGGAAATTAAAAGCTAAAATAGAAACCGGGAATAAAGAAAATAGAAAATTCAAAGAACAAGGTGGATCCTCAGGATCGGGTAAATCCTTGGGAGATAAAATAGACGAGATGGTCAGGGTAATTAGAGAACTTTCAAATAAGATCTCAAAAATGGAACTAGATAAATCAAAAAGGGATAATTTTCCTAGGAAGGATTTTAGAAGGAATCCTGATCCTCAGGCCCCACAGAAAACAATTAAAAATGAAGATCAAAAGATCCCAACCCCCTTCAAAAGTGAAAACTTCATTGGAGAAAAAGATCTAGAAAATTTTGAAGAGTTCGATGAGGATATTAATAATCTTGGTGATGATAATAAATCACCTTATTTATCAAGACAAGATTACAAAAAATCTTTAAATAATGAAATTAGATCGGAAGACGATGTTAGCAACAATACTTCTGAATATCCGGCTTATTAGGGTATCACAGATGATATTATTGCCGAACTTCACGAGAAATATAATTTGAGACCTAGGAACAAGAGTCTTCCAACCACCCAAACAAAAAAGATTTTGCCTAGAGGTGAAACTAATGAAGCAGCTCTAAAGGTTACTGAGAAAAAAACTGCAAAAACCCAAACTACTGGCACACAGCCTATCAAGTCAAAGTCAGTAGGAACACCCACTGAGAAAACACAGGATCCTATGATTGAAGCCAAGTCCGCACCACAAAGAAAAGCTGAAAAGAAAGGAATGGAGGTCCCAAACATAGAAAGCGACAAGGCCCTGGGAAATTTTAATCTGGAAAACGAAATAAATAAAATCAAAATCCCTATCCCACTTGTTGAACTAGCTAAAAATCCCATATACAGAAAATAAATTGCCAAAATGATTAGCTTTTCAGAAGACGAAAGCCAGGCCGATGTCATCAACTTAGAAGATGACAAGCCGAACATAGTTTTTGGTCTGCATTTCGAAGGTGTGAGAGACACGGTATCCCCCTTTTATATCACTTTAACCTTGTTTGACCACCTACTTCATAACTGCATGCTAGATTTTGGAGCATCTCACAATGTGATGCCAAAAGCCATTATGGAGAAATTAGGTCTCGAAATCACCATGCCATATGGAGACTTATATTCATTTGATTCACGAAAGGTCAAATGCATAGGCATGATTAAAGACCTGGTGGTATGTCTGGCACAAATACTAGAAAAAAACATTCTTATGAACATAGTGGTCGCCGACATCCCTCCGAAGTATGGTATGTTGTTATCTAGATCATGGGGTGCCAAGCTTGGAGGATCTCTCTAGCTTGACATGACATACACTACGATTCCAGTTTTTGGAGTACAATACACACGTCTTTACAGAGAAACTAGGTTATCATTCATGATAGGTGATCCACATAACCCAAATAACCATCCTGTATATATTTTCGATTAGGATTTAGGAAATTTTATATTATCTATTGATGATGATTTTGAAGTAGATATAGACGAAAGTTGTACAAAAGAAAAAACTAAAAAAGAAAAAAAATTTAAAAATGTATATAGCACTGGTGTATGGCAGATGTATTTTGACGGTGCTTCATCTTTCCTTGGAGATGGAGCTGGGGCACTCCTTGTGGCTCCTGATGATCAATTTGTAATCTCCTTTTCATATAGGCTTCAGTGGAATGTGGACTGCACAAATAATGTATGCGAGTATGAAGCCTTAGTGTTAGGGCTAGAAGTTGCCAAGAGAATGAAAATAAAAAACCTCGAAGTCTTTGGCGACGCTGAGATAATCATTAAACAAGTAAATTGATAGTACCAGGCCAAACATCCTAGGTTGAGGTCCTACATGAATTGCGTCTGGGATCTGATCGAAAATTTCTTCTCCTCTGTCAAAGTTCATTTCATTCCTCGAAATGAAAACCAACAAGCTGATGCGTTAGCGAAGGCATCCTCTAATTTCACACCTCCTACCACGTTTAAACTAAAATACCACATACAAATGAGGCACCGACCTTCTATACCGAATAACATATAGCATTGGCAAGTCTTTGAGGATGATGAACAGCTTCGCACATTTTTGGAATCTATAGACGAGTTTGTCGAAACGCATGCTGACCAAGAAAACAAAAATGATCCTATTTGGATCATGCAGGAAGGGGAGTAGCCTCAAGAGTTCCATGATAAAATCGCGAACCATTGAATGCTCGTTCTAAAAAATAACCACATCCCCAAGGGTCTGATTCCCTTGGAAAGATTATTCAATCAAGATGATATCCCTTCAAAATCCACTCTACAGCCTCAACCTAAAGAGGTTGAAGACTGTGACATAGGTACTAAAGAAAACCCTCGGTTGGTGAAGCTATCCAAATATCTGTCTCTTGAAACCAAAAATAAATACGCGAATTTGCTTGGAAAGTACAAAGACATTTTCGCTTGGTCATATGAAGAGCTGAGAACCTATGACACCTCAGTGATCAAACATAAGATACCCCTGAAGCCTAGTGTCAAACCCTTTAGACAAAAACTCAGACAAATTAATCCTATTATGTTGCTCGTGATCGAAAAGGAAGTCAAAAAACTCCTGGATGCAAAAATAATTGTACCACTGAGATACTCTGATTGGGTAGCAAACTTGGTCCCTGTTAGAAAGAAAAACGGAGAAATTAGATTGTGTGTCGATTTCAGAAATCTAAATAAGTCATCCCTCAAAGATAATTACCCGCTACACAAAATGGATCATGTTTTAGAAAAATTAGTTGGGGCAAATAGGATGTCAATGATCGATGACTTTTCTGGGTACAATCAAATTGTCGTCTCTGAACATGATAAAGAAAAGACAGCCTTTATCACCCCTTGGGGTACAATCAAATTGTATGATAAGATGCCTTTTGGTTTGATGAATGCAGGTGCTACTTTTCAACGGGATATGGATATCGCTTTCATTGGCAAAAGAGATAAATTTGTGGTTATCTATCTTGATGATCTAACCATTTTTTCTAAATCTAATGAAGATCACCTGATACATCTCAAGCGGATGTTTGAAAATTGACGCAAATTTGGTTTGTCTTTAAACCCCAAAAAGTCTCACTTCGCTATGCAAGAAGGTAAACTTGTAGGCCATATTGTGTCTTGAGATGGAATTAGAATTGACCCTAAAAGAGTTGAAGATATAGACACAATAAGTATTCCTAGGAATGTAAAAGAGATTTAGTCATTCTTAGGAAAAATAAATTTTTTGAGAAGATTTATTCCAAACTTTGCTGAAATCGTGAAATTGATCACAGATATGCTAAAGAAAAACAACGAAGTGAAATGGACATCAGAAGCTAAAGCATCGTTTGCACGCATCAAGAAATTTATAGGTGAGGCACCCGTACTAGCAATCCCTGATTATCTAAAATATTTTCTTATTTTCTCGTTCGCCTTTGAACACACACTTGCCACGGTACTCCTCTAGAAGAATGAAGAAGGTTTTGAGCTACCGATAGCCTTTTTTAACAAAAGTCTTAGAGACATCGATCTTAGATATAATATAAAGGAAAAGAAAGCATATGATATGGTGAAGGTGTTAAAGGCTTTCAGAACCTATGTGTTGCATTCTAAGGTGATTGCATATGTACCTACTAGCTCTGTAAAAGATATTTTGGTTCAATCCGATAGTGATGGCAAAAGAGGACAGTGGCTTCCCAAAATCCAAGAATTCGATTTGGAGATTAAACCAACGAAACTAGTGAAGGGTAAGGGTTTAGCTAAACTCTTAGCTGAGTCAAATTTCATAGCTCTCGGAATAAATGGCTTACAGGGAGGAGAAGAGTGTGTGGACATGAACGAACTTGATGAACCAATAGCTGAAATCAGAATTGAAGAGAAATTTGCTTCATTAAACTGGTACAAAGACATAGTGTCCTACCTGTTGACTTTGAAGTGCCTGAGTGACTTACCCCTATCCAAATCCAGAACACCGAAGTTGCATGCGGTCAAATACTGTATATCTGAAAGACAATTGTATTAGAAAGACCCACTTAGTTTCCTGTTGGTTTGTCTGGTCGAATCAGAAACAGAAAAGGTCATAAGCCAATTTCACGAAGGAGTGTGTGGAGGACACCACGCCTAGAGGGAAATGGCTTATAAGATCATGAGGGTAGCGTATTATTGGCCCAAACTTTTTTCAGACGTCAATGCCAAGGTCCGAGCTTGCAACCCTTGCCAATTGTTTTCAGGCAAACATAAACTCCCAACAATGCCATTAGTTCCGGTCAAAATGGAAGCTCCTTTTCAGCAATGGGGATTAGATTTCATAGGTGAAATTAACCCTCATTCTAGTGCTCAACATAGGTGGATCCTGACTGCTACAGATTACTTCACCAAATGGGTGGAAGCTATCCCAATGAGAAGGGCTACTGATTCGGTGGTAATTGATTTCTTAGAAGAGAATATTTTGTCTAGATTTGGCTACGCCCGAAAGATAGTCACAGATAACGCACAATCTTTTAAATCTATGGCTATGGTCAGTTTCTACCAAAAATATAATATTGTGCTTGGTCATTCCATGGCATACTACCCTCAGGGAAATGGTCTGGCTGAGTCTTCAAACAAGAGACTAATCAATATAATTAATAAAGTGTTGAGTGAAAATAAGAAATCTTGGCATGTGCATTTGAAATATGCTCTATGGGCAAATCAGATAGGCATGAAAAAGTCTATCGGCACTTCTCCTTTCCAAATGGTATACAGGACAGATGTAGTGTTACCTATAAATCTAGTGCTTCCTGTAATGAAACTCTGGCAAGATGAGAAGGAAGAACCAAATCATGTCACAAGAAGAATAAAACCAGCTGATTGAAGTCCAACAACACAGGGCCGAAGTGGACGAAAGGCTGCAGAAGTACTAGGATGACATGAAAGCGCTATTCGATCGTAAGGCCAAAGATAGGGAATTTCTCCCCGGAGATTTGGTTTTAAAATGGGATGCTAGGAAGGAAGACTCAGCGAAACACAGTAAATTCGATCACATCTGGTACAGACTGTTCAAGGTTGCATCTCTTGAAGGAAAGAATTCATTTTTGCTAGAAAATTTGGACGATAAAATCCTGAACACCCCTGTCAACGGGTGTTATTTAAAACACTATATGGAATAGTTGATTTCTAGAATTCCCATTGTATATACCGGTTTGTTTATTCTTTTTATTTCATATTTTCTTTGGTAATTCTACTTTCATTTTGTCAATAAATAAATAAAATAAAAATAAAAATAAAATAGTTTAATGTCTTTCTAGAAGTAGGGATACAAAATTCTCAATGTATTCAATTCTTTTATAAAATACATGATACTCTTCGTATTGTTCCCTTACAGGATTCTGGCTGGCAGCCTGACAAGTGAAAGTAGCAAACAAATAGCCTTATAGCGGAAGATAAATTCGCCAAAAATAGGTGATAGATAAGATTTTTTGTTATTTCAAAAGAGAACGAAAATGGTAAGGCAAAGATGCAAATTCCCGGAAAGTCTATCTTTTTCAAACAAAGGTTTGTTATAAAGAGTGTGGTGATTGTCTCGCAAGCATGATATGTCACTTAAATAATGATTTCTAAATCTATGACCTAAGAGTTTCACCTAGAATAGGACAAGNCCTAGGTCTTTCTACGTTTCCCCTTTCTACCCTCAATTGTGTCTTCTTTCCGGGTTTCCCACAGCGGGAGAAGAGATTTCATCTTAACTTTTGAAGATTAAAAATAGTTCTTAAAAGGTAGACCAGTCCTCATAACTCTCACTTTCTAACTAAATAAAGTTATGCTTAGGCCGATCCTGACTCTCCTAGGTTTCTTAAAAGTTTTCTAAGGATTTAAGCTTGCTCGAAGGAAGACCCCTGAAATTAATCTTCCCCTTTTTCTCTGCGGACTAAGGTGTTTTGAAAGTTAAGAGAAGGTTGGTCTAGAGTAATCAAAACAAGTTGACAGACCTCCACTGCAATTTTTACACAGATACCATCCTTGGTATATTAAGTACCATTGATTGCCCCCACTTTGCATTCAAAAAAATTAAAATATAAGACAGATGGTGAAAGGAAATTCATATTTGATTGCCCCCATCTAGTCCAAAAGACGATGAAAGGAAATTCATTTAAATGATTTCCCTTGTCTTAGTAAAAAGAGACAGATAACTTCACCGGGGTACTGAACAGGCTCACTGGCAGTGAAGCAATATCTGAGGTTAAATGCATAATTATGATTCTAAGTGGTGAAAAGAAATTCAGTAAAAAGGGACATATAACTTCATCGGAGTACTGAACAGGCTCACTGGTAGTGAAGCAATATCTAAGGTATCTGTAAGGTTGTCATACTTAAATATCACTCTACTCTAGTTACCAGTTTTTTCAAAACCGGATTTGCATCCCAAGTCCAGACAGGGCTCCCCAATTAAAAATATGAATTTTGCTTCTTTGATGCAAGCCAAAAGCCACAAAATCTGTTGGGCTTCCTAGGATTGTTTTGATCATCTTAACACTAACTTAATTTCAGTAACGAGAATGAGAGGATCATGAATGGGACTGCAACTGAGTTTACAACAAATGAGAGTTTTGAAAAGATTTTCAGAAGTAAGGATAAAATCTTTTTTTCCTCTGTATCCCCTTCCTTAGCAATTTTTGCAGAAATAAACCCTTGACTCCATTAACCCAATAAATGCACTAAGTCTACATGTTCTCCTCATCCCACAAGGAGACGAGGTCCCCAATTGGAGCCTATGTTGAAACAAATTTTAAAATTTCTATCCCTAAGACCTAAACTTTCCTTTTTCGGTTTTCATTTTTTCACAAAGCATAAGCTTCGTTATCTTTCCCAAAAGCCCGATACCGATTTCCTGGAAAAATTTATTCTTTAAATAATAAAAGGCAAAAAACCTAAAATGTTATAAGAGTCCCGACGCATTTTCTATGTTAAAGTTATTTTTTTAATCATGATAAGCTTAAAACCCAAAGGAGTTAAGATTAACTTTAAAAAGTTTTCGGGATTCGGGGTTTGCCAAGAACATATGTTTCAATACATATTGAATCATGAAATCTCGATCCCCGGTTTCCCGAAAGAATAAGAGTTAGTTTAAATACTGATTAATTAATTCACTAACATGAAAAATTAAAGCTTAAGTCAATCATATAGCGATTTCAGAAATCGGGATTCATTGATAACATATCTCTTGTCAACACAATCCTCGAAATCCCGAAATGCAAAATCCTGACCCATAATTTGTGTTAAACTGTTAATCCTGATTAATTAGTTAACTAAAATGGAATTAAGTCCTAATTTAAACATGTTGCGATTTCGCAATTTCGGAAATCGGGATGCAACGATAACATACCTCTTGTCAACTCGATCCCCGAAACCCCGAAACACGAAATCTCGACTCAAAGTCTACGTTAATCTAAATTAATTATGTTTGGAGGTTAATCCTTAATCTTGATTAATTAATTCACTAATATCGAAATTTAAGGCTTAAGTTAATCATTTCGTAGTTTCGAAAATCGGGATTCATCGATCACATACTTCCTGTCAAGACGACCCCTGAAATCCCAAAACACTTAATACCGATCAATCATTTTTCTAAAACGAATTTAAGCCCTAATTAATTTGGTTATGATTTCGCGATTTCGGAAATCAGGATTCAGTGATAACATACCTCATGTCAACTCGATCCCCGAAATCCCGAAACACAAAATCTTGACTCTTAATCCGTGATTAGTATAAATTAACTCTGTTTTGAAAGCATGATTAATGATAATCACTATTTTTAGGTTTTGTTCACGTTTCGGTTCCCGATTGAATGAAATGTTCCGATTTTTGAATTCAAAAGCGCCAAAATTCGGCCACTTAAATAAAGAATAACTGGTGATATGTGACACTAATGCGTATCTTAGTAAATACCCACTGCATTAAATGTCTTGAATTCTTGTCAGTTGCGTCAATCCCTTCATCGTTAAATGAATTAAAAAAGAGTTTGAAGGTCTGTGTTTCACAATATTTTATGTTTCATACTATCAAGCACAAGATGCATTCAACCGAGCTCTTACACTCCTTTTTTGTGACAGGTTTTCCATCTAACTTAAATTCATGGCACCAAAAAAGGCACCGAAGAATAGTGAAGATACACAGGAAGGAGATATCATATCTGACACTACGCCACATGCTATCGACTCAATTAAATCTTGGACACAAATCTCTGAGTTCCTGGAATACGAATTCAAGAATTCTCATACTGATTCCGATAATCACTTTCGGGATATAGCAGAGTCGGAGCTTCATAAGATCGCGGCACGTCCTCGACTTATGGCGTACAACGATATGATCAGTTGGGACCTGGAAAAGGTTGATATTCCGATGAGGAGCATCTTAAATGGTCAAGGGGTCATTGTCGGCTCATTCAGGACAAAACATATACAAGTAATGTATAAGTTCTCACCAAATCTTAAGTACACTTTTAATGTTGAGTTTTTAGTTGAATTTCAAAGGAAAGAGTGTACTGAGGCAGATCGAACTTATCCTGATTTAATTAGAGATTGGTGGAGATGTCCATCAAATTTTAGAGCCGATACCCATGGGGTTTATGCCATGACATCTTTGAATGAATACATGGTCTATGTAGCCATAATGTTGTGTAGACTTTTCAGGAAAAAAGATCCCTGCCATTTTCCTGCAAATTGGGTGCCTTTTTTGGAAGAATCTTCAGAAGGATTCACTTTCAACTGGAGTAAGATTCTGTCTGATAACTTAGCTCAAGAAGTTTCAAACTACAGAGTTGCAAAATATAAAGGTCAACCAGTGGCCTTTTATATGTCAGCGTACATTATGGATGCAATTTTCTTTGTGACTCCATTTCCCCTGATGAATTGGAGTTGGAGCATAACCTACCCCGAGCCCATTCATGAATATCATTCTACACTTTGGGAATAAAATGCTAAGGATGCATTTTACAAAATTTGTCATTTCGTAATAATTCCAATGCATAACATGTTTTATGGCTATGAACCCCCTCACATTTCTGAGGTAGTCTTAGGAAATCTCAAAGCAATAGCCGACTAGTTTATTGATGAGAACTTTTCTTTTGTTAGGGTTTATGGGTGCTCAATTACCCCTCACGCACTTCCGAAATTCCTCCCTGACATATTAGTATTGAGGGAGGTGGCACATCAAATAGTGAAAGGTGGTATTGGAATAGAGCTAAAAGTAGCTGAAAAGAAATCCTGGCCAATTTTCCCTGTGTATGTCAGGAAATTTTCATTACTAAACCTTGGCCATTCTAAAGTAGAGGCTAAAGCATTAGAAGAAATAAAACTGGTAGATATTGAACACAGAAAGCATGACCCTTATCAATTAGTAAGCAGACATTTGATGCACTATAATTTGAAAGCTTATGAGCACGAAACATCTGTTTATGATGACATTTTCAAGGAGGTTAAAACTTATGAAGAAGTATTAAACAGGGTGTTGACACTCGAAACTGAAATGGGCTGCAGCAAATCAATCCCGAGGAAACCTCGAACCACTTTGGATTGGAAGGCTGCCCTCCCCCAATCCGAGAGGGATCTCTCGAAAAATGTCACAAAATAAATTGAAATAAGCGTGAAACGGTGGGCAGATTTATGGGTAAATGATGGTCTTGGATTTTTGGAGTTTGGGTGTTAAACCAGGGAAATAGTCCATTGGGCATGGAGTCAAATGAAAACCGAAGAAAAGAGACAATAACAGAGATCAAATAACTTGCAGAAAGTGAGGCAAAGTAAGTCTAGCTTTCAGCGCTTTGATACATCATGATGCGGTAGCGGAAAGAAAAAGGAAAGGCCGACGTAGCAAAGGATATATGCAGAATTCTGAAAATACAGATTGGTCTTACATAGTTGATAGCTGGTGCAAAGGAAAGGCAATAAACAATTGCAGAAAACCCAAATCCTTTCGTTATAGTAGTGGTCGTACTAAAGTATAACGAAGCACATCGGTTAGAAGAAAACAAAATGTAATGCAAATGTGATGGATCAAGGAAGACATAAAGATATGGTAAAGACAATAGCAACTGTGAGTAAGGAACACATAAATGCAATCCAAACAGATTTAACACAGCCGAAAGAAAAGGAAAACATGCTGAAAGAAATCAATCGTGATGAATCTCACAGTCTCAAGCAAAAATCGTCTTTATTACTCCAATCTGGTTTACAAGAAACTCAGCCATTACAATGAAACTCTCTTAACAGAGGTTTTTCTCCCAGTCCTGCGCTCATGCGGCCCCTCCTCGAATGTTACATACATCAGTCTTTTAAACGGAAAAAATAAAACTCTTAGTGTTCCAGGAAATATGAACCGGTTCGTCTCCCTGGCAATCTGCGACTGACAGATGCGTTGCTGGCTCGTTAGACTATTGCTAAACATTTGACACCTCATCATTTCTTCCTTGACACTTGGAAGCTGCGGTTTTGCATATTGGGCTCTATCCTTACCAAGCCCTGAGAAGTTTAGTTTACTAAATGAGCATGGATGCAATTTCATTTTTTATTTATCAGTGAAAACTTTCACAGCTTTATCATATAACTGTTACACAGACATAAAAGCATGAGATTTACTTCAGATTAAGATATGAAAGGCTACTTGCAGGTTTCTTGCAAGGGTTGCAGGATCTGGGTCTGCATACACTGGAAACATGTTCTTCACCCGTTCGTTCGTCTACCAGCACAATGCATCACACTCTGTATTTGACAAATGTTGGGAGGATGATTCAGAAAGTTCTAGAACACACTTGACATCAGCAATAA
>SNQJ01S0026001.1:28925-54908 GCA_010110895.2 Picea sitchensis
CAACAAGTCGTGATGTAGGAATCGCACTAATTTTGATCACTTAGTCGCCTTGACATTGAAGTTCCAAAACTCTTAGTCTTGAAAGTTTTATGGCGGAAGAGAAGTACGTGGAGCCGAAATTATGCAAGCGAAGCCAAACTAATTCTCCCCGCATATCCCACAATCCAAAAAATGATGATAAATCTATGGGAACTTCCAGCACAAAGAGACGAATGCCTTCACCGTGAATGGGAGCGTTGGGTAAACAGAATCGTTCAGGAATTCGAATTCGAATTCCTCGTATGTTTATTAAGGTATCTGCATGAACCTGTAATCAGGACATAACATCTACATCATTTATGCAGTTGAGGCGTAGTGGCTTCAACACACAAAAATCTTCTTCTGCCAGATCTCTTGCCAATAACCATACATATCCTTGTCCATGAGCCAAAACAGCTATTGTCTTATCATCAACCAGAGCTTGATCATGACTCTCTGTATATACTACACATTTCTCTGACCACCTTCTAAGTGTATATACAATATCGCCCATCTGCCAATCCTCAAGCAACTCAATCCATTTGTCAACCACTGCCATATGGAGTCGATAATCAAATCCTACTCCACCATCTTGTACGAGAAGACAAAAGGTTGGCATGCCACTCCTGGAGAAACACACATTACATTTAGACCAGCTTCAGAAGGTATTTTTTTCTGGAGCACACTGTTGAACATAATTTGTGCAAGTTTGCTTCCTGAGTAACCAATGACACTGCTATATTTTCTCTTTCCATATGTAACATTCAGGTCATTGGAGTCGACAAAACCTAAATGATGCATATTTGAGTTGACATTCACTACTCGAGAAGGAGAACCTCTTATTAGAGAGGGTAGGAGCAAAAGATTAAGAAGTGTTGGAGCTAGATGATTCACTTGCATATGTTCTTCAAAGCCATCTTTAGAAAAAGTCTGGGGTGCTCCAATGGAGAAAATGCCCGCATTCTTAATCAGAACATGTAGGGGACCTTGTCGAGCATTCCAAGCTGGTGCAAACTTTCCAACAGATTCTAGCGAAAGAAAATCTAACTCCATCACTTCTATATCAAGAAGGCCAACCATCCCAGAGCATTCCTTTTTCCATTTCTGTATCAAATCATTGGCGGCCCTTGTTTTCCTGCATGCCATAACAACATGTGCCCCTCCTTCTGCCAAATGTTTTGCCATTTCTAGGCCAATTCCACTTGTAGCACCAGTTAGAATGCAGGTTAAACCATTCAGGGGGGGTAACTGTAAGGGATTTTTAAGGTGGCAGGCGAGAATCCTCTGAAAGAGAATGTCATAGAGAACAAGAAGCCAACCCTTTATCCATTCAATCCATCCGAGTGAGATATGTGCTTTTCCACCCATCTGAGCTCCCTCCTCCTTGTGCAGCATAGTCGATTTTGATTTCTATTACAACATTGGCTCCAACTAGGGATGGTGCTTTCCTGAAAGTGCCAAGAACCGTAGACCAAGTGATTTCATCCATTTGGCTTCCCGAAATCATACTTATCAACTCCTGAACGTTGTCCCTTTACTTGCATTTTCACGGAACGAAAAACTGCTTATTCATCCATTGGGCTATGGAGTCGTAATTCTTTATGTCAAAACCATACTGGATTCAGAACTGAACTAAAAACATATTGAACACTATCAATGTAATCTAATGCTTGAAGTCAATCTTATTTATATACATCACCTACTCTAACTACCAAAAGATTTCCAGAATCAAATGATACGAAAATGCCAGTGAAGCCAATCCAATAATTGCCTACTTATTTGAAACTTTCTCACACTTTCTTCGAGCAAGCTAAAAAAGGAAACTGACAATCCCCATCTGACCTATTGGTGACCACGGATTTGCAAACCTTTCATCAATTCTTGTGACAAAACATTCATGACATAGCATACTCCTCCATTAAATGAATCTAAAAGCTCAGCAAAAGGGTCTTGGAAAAACATATCATACTGAGGTTTTAAAACATCCATGACTACTCTATATTCTGATTCATGATGCTCAGGATCATTGAACAAGGCAGCCATATCTTTTTCGTGAAACAAAGCAGAGTCTAAAATCTGATCTTCTGGCAGGAAATCGTCATAAACAGGTTCACTAACTTGTTGTAGGGTTCCATGAAATACTTGACTGTCACCATTTAAAAACAGATTTACATCTTCTTCCTGAGTAAGTTCACAAGATCCAACATCCTCATGAGCCAACTCTTCCTCATACTGATCATTTTCGTCAACTTGAGAAATTTCTATTGTTTCTTCCTTCTCCTCAAGAAGACTTGTATCACAACACTCTTCAAAAAGGATTTCAGTAGAATATATCCTCTTATACTGTTGATGAAAAAGTGTGTGAAAACATTTCAATGAAGGAATACTGGAATGGGGTAAAGATTTATACCAGAGTCTAGCATCTTTTTCCAATGAAAACATAAACAATTTCATGAGGACATATTCATGATGTACATTTAATTCCTCCATGAGCTTTTGGAATTCAAACAAATGTTGACCAAGATTGTCGTCCTCATCTTCTCCAAATTTAGGAAGGATATGCCCCCAAATTTTAATGTCTGGAACAGTGTTTGGAAAGCCATAAACATTTGCAAAGTCCAGAGGAGCAAACCTTGCAGCAATTCGAGTAGCGAACGAGCTCGACATTTGAGACCAGTGGAGTCGCCAACAAAATCATGTAGAGTCTATGAACCAAGGAGTCGCCAGGTGAACGATCACAACCAATTGAATGCATATCCCTTGTTCACCATCAAGAGATAGATATGAACTTTGTCGTATCCTAGGGAAGATAACTTCATCCTCCGTCCCCGGCAACAGCGCCAAAATGTTGACACTCGAAACTGAAATGGGCTGCAACAAATCAATCCTGAGTCAACCTCGAACCACTTTGGATTGGAAGGCTTCCCTCCCCCAACCCGAGAGGGATCTCTCGAAAAATGTCACAAAATAAATTGAAATAAGCGTGAAATGGTGGGCAGATTTATGGGTAAATGGTGGTCTTGGATTTTTGGAGTTTGGGTGTTAAACCAGGGAAATAGTCCATTGGGCATGGAGTCAAATGAAAACCGAAGAAAAGAGACAATAACAGAGATCAAATAACTTGCGGAAAGTGAGGCAAAGTAATGCAATCGTGATGGATCAAGGAAGACATAAAGATATGGTAAAGACAATAGCAACTGTGAGTAAGGAACACATAAATGCAATCCAAACAAATTTAACACAGCCGAAAGAAAAGGAAAACATGCTGAAAGAAATCAACCGTGATGAATCTCACAGTCTCAAGCAAAAATCGTCTTTATTACTCCAATCTGGTTTACAAGAAACTCAGTCATTACAATGAAACTCTCTTAACAGAGGTTTTTCTCCCAGTCCTGCGCTCATGCGCCCCCCTCCTCGAATGTTACATACATCAGTCTTTTAAACAGAAAAAATAAAACTCTTAGTGTTCCAGGAAATATGAACCGGTTCGTCTTCCTGGCACTCTGCCACTGACAGATGCGTTGCTGGCTCGTTAGACCGTTGCTAAACATTTGACACCTCATCATTTCTTCCTTGACACTTGGAAGCTGCGGTTTTGGATTTTGGGCTCTATCCTTACCAAGCCCTGAGAAGTTTAGTTTACTAAATGAGCATGGATGCAATTTCATTTTTTATTTATAAGTGAAAACTTTCACAGGTTTATCATATAACTGTTACACAGACATAAAAGCATGAGATTTACTTCAGATTAAGATCTGAAAGGCTACTTGCAGGTTTCTTGCAAGGGGTGCAGGATCTAGGTCTGCATACACTGGAAACATGTTCTTCACCCGTTCGTTCGTCTACCAGCACAATGCATTACACTCTGTGTTTGACAAATGTTGGGAGGATGATTCAGAAAGTTCTAGAACACACTTGACATCAGCAATAATATATTTTTCCTTGGATGCGACGGGAGCACAGCCTTTCAAGAGCCCGTGGCCTTCCAATCTACAGGTGATTGGTTATGTACCTGTTGCATCTTCATCACCTGATTGTACATTTCGATTCTTAACTCAGGATTTTTCAGCAAAGTATGAGTCTGCATTTGTCGAGGCTGGGACGATGATTTGGAAAGTTCTAGGTCACTTTTTCCATCAGCAATAATATTGTTTTCCATGGGTAAGACTGAAATACTGGCTTTCAAATACCCATCACATTTATTACCTTCAGTGAACATGTTTCTGTCACGGAGAGGCTTATCCGGTAAATTTAGATCATAAACAGCATCTACCTCTATCTCATGTATACAGTCATCTATGCCATTCACCATGGTTGAAATTCGTTCCAGGCTCTTGTTCAATGTCCGCCACTGTGATTCATCTTTCTTTCCACGCCGAGGTGATTTTGTCAAGAAAGACTCCATGAGATCTAATGTACTCAAGCTCTGGCTGAAAATCAATGCCTTGTCACCTCGTTCAGGGTTCATGGCCAGGAGATCTCGCCACAAGACCATCTTACCACTGTAATCAGCTTTTTCATAAGCTTTGTCTGGAATAATATCCTCCCGGCTTGCACTTTGTTTTCAGCTGCTGGGCGTATGATTTATCCAACGATGGACCCACGTCTTCGTTTGCCGTGAAATTGTAGACTCTGTTACTGAAAACGGGGCAGTGGGAAGTGCCGATAGTGTGTGCACCAGAGAGCACAACCAGGTCCTTAACATTTAAACCTTTGCTCGCAAAAGAAGACTTCAGCTGCTCCAAGTTTGCGAACGGCGGAGGAAGGTTTGCCAATGCCTCTTTCAGAATCGATACCACATCATCCCTCCGTCCTGTGGGAACTCTCCACCGCGGCCCTCCCAGCGTATCAATGGCATCTCTGGTAGCAAGAGTAATGATATCGGCACAGGAGACTAAACCGGGGCATTGCTTTTCAAGTTCTGCCTTTGCAGCGTCAATTACTTAATATCCCCTCAAACTCAGATTTGGGATAGCGTCCTTCTCAGCAGCTTGGTTGTCATTAGTTGTATTCAATAGCACAGACGCATCACATCCCCTGACAAAGCAATCGTGAAAATGCATCCTGAGAGGAGGAGCAGCGAGAGAAGGGACCTTGGACATGTATTTAGCAACAGTGTCTCTTACAATTGTCTCGGCGCGGGTGCACGTTTTGCTGTAAAAACCCAATGTGAGCCCCGATATTGATGTGTTTTTTGCACCCGCGTCGACTGTGGAAACGATGATAGCATTTACAAATATGACCTCTGAAACAACGAAGGATTTCATAGTACTCAGTTTAGCCTAGATGACGAACTAATACAACTAGCGACGATCAACACGGAGCCGTTAGTCAGATTCTCAGAATCGGATGCATCATTATTGGCGTTGAGTTCTCCTGAAGCGTTTTCGTATTCAATGTAAGGTAACGCCTCTGAGCGAAATCATTCTTGTTACGAAATGGATATCGAACCACTCCTTCTGAAATGCGGCTGTCGCGCTGATTCTCGGCAGGTTCTTACGTTTCTTCTCTAAAAATCATTAAACACGCAGACTGTTTGAGTTTGGCAGGCGAGACTAGACTGCACCGCGACTGCACCGCGAAAAGAGAAACCCAATAGTGGGAGGCCATGCATTTGCCAACAGACAATGACATTTGTCCTTAATACGAATCCCTGACATAGTCGTGGGCCTCTCAGGTAGGTTTTACACTTCGCGTCGTCTCAAGGAAAGAACATCAACTTCACAATACCGGTGCCATAGTTTTTTATATGTTGATTCCAAACCATGAACAAAGTTATGTCCATCAGAAACCTTAGACTTCAGCATCCGTTCCCGAAGACACATCCTTAGAGATGAAAGCAATGGAATGTCAGAAGCTAACTCCAATGCCTTGCCGACATATTCATCTTCAGTTTGAGCAACTAAATTTGTCAAACCAACTTGGTGCAGAACGCTTACACCCACATTGTGAGCATGCACAGACCCTGCCGTGGTAACACATGGAACGCCCATATACAATGATTCGCATGTGGTGGTCGCTCACTTCACAACAAGTCGTGATGTAGGAATCGCACTAATTTTGATCACTTAGTCGCCTTGACATTGAAGTTCCAAAACTCTTAGTCTTGAAAGTTTTATGGCGGAAGAGAAGTACGTGGAGCCGAAATTATGCAAGCGAAGCCAAACTAATTCTCCCCGCATATCCCACAATCCAAAAAATGAAGATAAATCTATGGGAACTTCCAGCACAAAGAGACGAATGCCTTCACCGCGAATGGGAGCGTTGGGTAAACAGAATCGTTCAGGCATTCGAATTCGAATTCCTCGTATGTTTATTAAGGAATCTGCATGAACCTGTAATCGGGACATAACATCTATATCGTTTACGCAGCTGAGGCGTAGTGGCTTCAACGCACAAAACTCTTCTTCTGCCAGATCTCTTGCCAATAACCATACATATCCTTGTCCATGAGCCAAAACAGCTATTGTCTTATCATCAACCAGAGCTTGATCATGACTCTCTGTATATACTACACATTTCTCTGACCACCTTCTAAGTGCATATACAATATCGCCCATCTGCCAATCCTCAAGCAACTCAATCCATTTGTCAGCCACTGCCATATGGAGTCGATAATCAAATCCCACTCCACCATCTTGTACGAGAAGACAAAAGGTTGGCATACCACTCCTGGAGAAACACACATTACATTTAGACCAGCTTCAGAAGGTATTTTTTTCTGGAGCACACTGCTGAACATAATCTGTGCAAGTTTGCTTCCTGAGTAACCAATGACACTGCTATATTTTCTCTTTCCAGATGTAACATTCAGGTCATTGGAGTCGACAAAACCTAAATGATGCATATTTGAGTTGACATTCACTACTCGAGAAGGAGAACCTCTTATTAGAGAGGGTAGGAGCAAAAGAGTAAGAAGTGTCGGAGCTAGATGATTCACTTGCATATGTTCTTCAAAGCCATCTTTAGAAAAATTCTGGGGTGCTCCAATGGAGAAAATGCCCGCATTCTTAATCAGAACATGTAGGGGACCTTGTCGAGCATTCCAAGCTGGTGCAAACTTTCCAACAGATTCTAGCGAAAGAAAATCTAACTCCATCACTTCTATATTAAGAAGGCCAGCCATCCCAGAGCATTCATTTTGCCATTTCTGTATCAAATCATTGGCGGCCCTTGTTTTCGTGCATGCCATAACAACATGTGCCCCTCCTTCTGCCAATTTTTTTTCCATTTCTAGGCCAATTCCACTTGTAGCACCAGTTAGAATGCAGGTTAAACCATTCAGGGGGGTAACTGTAAGGGATTTTTAAGGTGGTAGGCGAGAATCCTCTGAAAGAGAATGTCATAGAGAACAAGAAGCCAACCCTTTATCCATTCAATCCATCCGAGTGAGATTTGTGCTTTTCCACCCATCTGAGCTCCCTCCTCCTTGTGCAACATAGTCGATTTTGATTTCTGTTACAACACAGGGTACAGGCCATGTCACCTAACTCACAGTTTGGTTTCATGTCATTCCAGAGTCATAGCTGAAGTTGTTTACCAAAGAGTTTGTAGGGTGAATCGACGACCCCTCCTCCAAAGCAGGAAGGGCCTCCCCCAAGCTTTGAAACAAATGTATAGGATAAAGCAAGTACAAAAGGAAAAATGAAGGAGGGTGAAATGCCTTCGCAAGAAACAGAGGTCCCCCAGACAGAAAAGTCAGAGGCAGGGAAAGGAAAGGAGTTAGAAACACCTTTAGAAATTCCTGAGAGTTTTCTGAAAAAGGTAGGAGGAACAACATCGACAGAACTTGGAAGCCCCATTACTTCCTTGAATCCATTGCAGTCTACTTATGGAAACCCCCACGAGGGAACTCTATACGTTAGTGATCTTGAGCCTATTTCTAGGGATGCGATTCCTTCATCTGATTATTTTTTCAGTAAAAAAATGAAGGTTATCCTAAAACAGGAGATGCATCCAAGAGGAGATATGATGATTAAAAAACACAAGATCATTATTGATGGACAAAAACTTAAAGAAGGAGAATTCGCTACAGAGATAGCAGGCACAATGGGAGCCTTAGCATCAAAGAATTTATACTCTGTGGGTAGTTTGACAACTATGGTGGAACATAAAGACCAAATGATAGCTCAACTACAGGGTCAATTCAAAGAGACCGAAAGAAATATCAGTTGGGGAATAAAAAAGGGTTTAGAACAAGCTAGATTGAATGGCATTCAAGAGATTCAGAAACTAAAAGCAAGCTTAGAAGAAGAAAATCAGAAAATACAGGTTACTCAGGCACAGGTCCTGAAGCAAGAAGAAACAAATAAACAATTACAAGATAAGATTATTTCCATTTCAAATCAAGTGGTAGAGCTTGAAATTTTCCAGACCCAGGTATTGGGAATACATTTGAAGATAGAAGAGGAACAACAGGGAGTGTTTTTTAATCTGGAATTTGTCCAGAATTAATTTAAGGAAACAAATAAATCCTTGGAGAATATTCTACAGAAAGAAAGAGAAGTGAAAGCAGCCAGAGCAACTTTCCAAAAAGCAGTGGCTCTTTCGACAAAGGAGGATTTCGGGGAAGCTAAAAAATTATCTGTTTTAGAGCAAGTTAAAGGTGATGTAATACTCAAGGTATGGGAGGTAGACCTCTCAAAAATCAAAAGAGTGACCAGAGAAGTTAATGACAGCTGCCAAGGAATTTTTGACCTTTTAGAGAAAACTTCATTGAACATTGGAAAAAATGACAGTTCATGTTTGTTAGGGGAAATTAACATTGCTAAGCATCAGATTAGATTCCAAGAAGATCTAGAAAAAATGCAGGTGGACATCCCAAAAATAAAGGGAATCAATGTCACCGAAATCAACAAATGGATAGTCATGCCGAACTTAAAGTTGCAAACTATTAAGTTCACAAGGAAGATAATTGAAGATCGTCTACCCGAACTATGGAAAAAGTTCTTCATATTTGAGGCAAAAGATATACCAGAAGCTCCCAGAGATTTGGTGAAGTTTTTGGGAAAATGTATTCGTTGTCTTGAAGCAGAAGGAGGAGGTTCATCAACGTAGACATGAGATACTCTTTTGAAGATTTTCATCATTAGAATAATGAAGCAGTTAGAATAGAAATGTAAATGGTTTGACATTGTTCATTCATGTAACTGTAGTCTTAGGAAGTTGGTTAATCACCAACGGGAAAAATATTTGGTGATAATGTATAAATATTTTTTCACAAGACTGAGAAAGGGTTTTTTGGTTTTTGAGAGAGCCGATTGTATTAAAAAAATTTCCAATCCACTGTGATATAAATAATACGGATGAGATTATGAATCCTGCCAACTTGAAGCTATGTGTTCTTTAACCCTATTTACAATATTCTATGTTTCTCTTTCAATGTCTTTCTAATGAATGATCAACTAGAAGTTTATTTCATACATCTTCTATAGTTTAAATTGATTTGGTTATCAAATTATTTACAGCTTTTCCTCTGAAATTGCTATCAGTAATTTTAAGATCTGTAGATCATTTGAACAATAATATTTAACAGTTCATTAGAAATCTTGTTTTCCTCTTTACTTCTTATTACACTATGAGATTATTTCGTGATTAAAGCCTCATGTTTTTCAGTAGTGTTTCTTTGTTATTTTACTATTCTCAAATTGTTTCAAGTCCAGGAAACGGCCTCAATTGTTATTATGTTATTATTTTTAATTTCAAAACTATTTTTCCTATTCTCATCTCTTAAAAACTGAAGCAACAATTTATCGAATTCTTTCATAATTAAATAAAATTTTACTCTCCATGACTATCCCAAATAACAGACAGCGCAACATAGAACCTGGTCTCCAAGATCAAACTAGCATTGCTTTAAACCTTTTTAACACTATTCTGCAAATAGCAACTAATCGGGATGAATTAGAACGTTCATGGGCTATTATTGAGAGAGATATCAGCATCCAAGAACAACGAGAAGCTAGACAGAGGCAGTTGAGAAACTGACTATGATTTACCCTTTTTTTTTATTATTACCCTTTAATTACCTTTACCTTTACAGATGCCTTGACGGTATACTTTACAACCTTAAATTATAAACTAAGGAACAACACCAATCATCTCTTCTTCTAAGGATTCTTCCTTTTCTCCATTCTTGCAAAGAAAATTTTCCATCTTCTACACATTTTTTTCCTTGTTTGCAATCCTAGTATTCACCATTGGAATCTTAGGAGCCTATCCACCATCATTTTCTTCATGATGTGAATATATCTCTACATCTAATCTAGTCATTGGAGCATTGCTCAAATGCTTGGAAACTCATTCCAAAACTTTTTTATTTGCTTCAAGTTCATTCAAAAATGATGAATAATGTTATGATATCACTTTTCATAGTAGTGAAAAGGGTGAATAGCACTAAAACTATCTCAAAATAAGCTTTGATACCACCTTTCCTTAAAAAGGTGACGAAGAGTATGCCTGAATACCACCATTCATGAACCTCTAGTCTACCCAATTTTTTTCTTTGAGAACTTGAGTTTCTCCCAAGTATGTTTTGACAACTAAACTTTTGTGACACTACCTTGGATCAACCACAAGGGCTTTGACAACTTGTTCTTACTACAACTAGACTATGCCTCTTCACTTAAGGTTTTCCCATAACTTCTCCTTAGGCTACAATACATTAAATGCAACTAATTCCTACTCATCCAAGTTCATTGAAAAACATGCACACATCCAAAAATTCCCTTTAAAACATCCTAGTGATACTTTAACAGTTAGCCAATATTTCAATACTCATCTAACATAAATAAAATCAAGGAACATTGACATCCAATGACATACAAATTCTAGAACACACATATATATGTGGTACCCAAAGAAAGTGCCTTAACTTTATTATATGAAGAATGTTATTGATACACAACAAGGGATTTTCAACCTTCTTCTTGCAACTCTATTACATAGGTACAATGAGTCTAAGGAAGTATTTACTTCTACCTAATACCCCCAAAAAATGAATAATCCAATCCTTGAAGAAACTAGTATCCTACCTCTTGCAAGTCCTATCTTATTTTGCTTATCACTCAAATGATCCAACTTTTCCTACTATGCCAACCTTGAACTTAGCACAAATCGCATAGCTCCATTACACTCCTTGTGAATGACTTCTTCCTTTATGCCTCAACACTTTTAAAGCATCCTCCTTTTATATGAGACTTTCCCTACACTTGGAAAACACTTCACTATAAGGTGGAACTAAGTTCCCTCATTACTAACTTCGACTATCACTGATGGTGCCTCTTCCCTCTTCATTAATCGTTTGCTCACTGTCCAATGTCCAATGGTGTTGTGCCTAAAGTGCCATGTGTCGAACAAGTGCACCGAAGGTACCCAAGAGAACTAGACAAGGGTGCACCCAAGAAGTGTGTCCAATGGATGCATGCTTGAAATATACGTTCTTAGTGGATGTGCACCCAGTGAGTGCATTCCATGATTGTGCTCTATGGATTCTTATGCCCAAAATCACTTTTGTCATTTGTCTCAACCCCCATGTGTGGAACACCCAACTTGATTTGTATGTATGAGCAAAACGAAATGAAACACAAATTTATAATATTAACACAAAGACACAGTGAATAATAACATAGATACAATAAAACTTGACTTGTATTAAATAAGAAATGTGATAAAACTGTAAAATGCAGACTAAAACACGATTGCTAGAATGGTGGCATCTTATCTCTGAGAAGACATGTGATGGCTACGCTCATTCACAAGAATATGAGTACAATGAGGCTCTGAAATCCTTTTTAAAATAAGCATGAATTCCAAAACCACAGACATCCAAAAACCTAACCCTAGGAGATGAAGCACCAAAAGTCATGTGGGCTCCATTGGGGTAAGTTTCTACATCAACTTCTGTGGGTCATAACTTTTGCATAGGATCTTCATTTTAGGCACACGATAGGCCATTGGAAAGGTTTATCCGAGGAATACAAATTATGACATCAAATTTTGACTTTGTCTATAGGTTGACTATGGTGATCCTTAAAATCCCTGTTTAGGGCCTCAAAATGGCCCCAGAAGTTCAGGACCCGAAAAATAGGAAAAAACTGCCAAACTAAGAAACTGCCAAGATGATCCTGTTGGAATAGGTGGGTTACCACCAATATCCACCTAGATCAATCCACACCCCTTAGGAAAAAATGGTATCCATTACATTTAGTTCCCCCATCAGATGGGGAAATTTATGTTGAATTTGACCCTAGGTGAGACACTTGCCTTAGTGCAGGAGTTGCACTGCTTTAACAAATCGATAAAGTTGGATCCTCTGCTGACGAGTACCATTGACCCTTGTGTCCATGATCTTATCAATGGGTTCTTGTTCCATGTAGTCATGGTTGAGTTCTTTTGGTGTCAATTGTTCTGTTATCTTTGAGGTGTCCAATAATGGTGGAAAATATGGTTGAAGGAGGTCCACATTAAATATTGGATGCAAGCCAAGGAAGGGGATAATGTTGAGCTAAGAATAATTATCACCCACAGCCTTGGTGATGGTGTAAGATCCATAGCGGAGTGGAAAAATATTACGATGGGGTCCTGTAAGTCGTTCCTTCAGCAGGTGAAACCAAACTTTATCTCCCACTTGAAACTTGTGTGGCACCTAGTGTTGATCATGGTGTTACTTGTACCTGGAATTGGACTTCTGTAAAATATCATGAACCTGTTGGTGAATGTGTTGGATTTTCTCAATGAACCTGGTATCTTTTTTTACTTCAGTTTGAGCATGGGACGAGTCTTCCTAGGTGGACCCAAGGGGTAGTGCAACATCCATGGGACCCAATGGTTGAAATCCCAACCCTACCTGAAAGGGGATGTGGTCGACTGAGATATGTAGTGATTTTTTGTAGTTGTGTTGAACATAGGGAATAATCTCATCCCATGCACAAGGATGCTTGGAATTGTACATGTGCAGCATATGCACGATCATCTGGGTGACAACCTCGATTTGACCATTCGTTTGGGGGTGGAAGGCGATTGATTGTTGAGCTTGGTGTCCAGCAGTGACCAGAGGCTCGACCAGAATGTGTTTAGGAACCAACTATCATGATCTGAGATGATGGTTTGTGGTATCCCAAAATGTACCCATACTCGTTTTAAGAAGATCTTAATAGTTGCCCCTGCTCTTATGCTCTTCTTGCAGGCAGCCAGAATCGTCATTTTAGAAAAAATATCAACCACCACAAAAACAAAATCATTTACCCGCTTGGTGGATGGAAGGCCTGACATGTAATCCATTGAGATGGATTCCCAGGGTCTTTCAAGAGTAGGCATAGGAGTGTGCATGCCTTGTTTCTTAATGGTTGGTTTGGAAATGGCAGAGGTAGTGTAGGAACTGATATACTTGTTGAAATCATGTCGAAATTTCGGCCAATATAAATGTTTCTGTAGCACTAACACTATATTTTCTATGTCGAAGTGTCCTACCACCCGACTGTAATGGGCTTCCCAAATCAGCTTCGTTAGCTCGCTTGATGGAACACACACATGGCCCAAATGGCCCAACATCCCATCTTGAATATGGAAATCAGTGACATATGTGTTTACACCTAGCATCTGGTAGGTGGCAGAGAAGTCGTGATCTCTCTCATAGAGTTGGGGCCACCCCAAGGTCTCATAGCCAAAGGAGTTTAGCACCGTGGTGAGTGCTGCAACTAGAGAATAGTTGAGGCAATCAGTGACGCAATTGGTGCTTCATGTATTATACATGATGTTGATATGGAACTGCTGCAAGTATGTGGAAAACTTTTGATGGCGGTCATTCTACAATTTTCCCTATGTTTGCATGAACTGTATCGGCTTACAATCGGTGTGGATGACTTTCTCCTTCCCGAGAATGTAATTCCTCCATTGGTGGTAGGCTTGCACAATGGAGTACATTTATTTTTCATAAGTAGGGTAAGTATGGACAACATCTGATAGTGTCTCACTTTGATAGGCCATGGGGTGCTTGTGTTGAGTGAGAATTGTGCCCACTGCATAGTCTTAAGCATCTGTCTTGATCTAAAAGGGTTGGTGTAGGTCAGGTAATGAGAGCACTTGGGATGAGAAAAAGCAATTCTTCAAATCATCTAATTCTTACTATTGAGATTGGCCCCACACAAACTTTTCCTTACCACCACCCCTGGTTACCTGGCTAAGGGCCCATGCAATATGGGAGAATCCCAACATGAACTTACAATAGAAATTCACAAGGCCTAAAAAGATTCAAAGCTTAGTGAGTGTGGTTCAGGGATGATTTTAAGGATGAAAAATTATTTTAAAATGTAGAAACCTTGGCGAGTCTTACTAATCCTTCATATGCCAACTATAAATTATTGGCGATATTTTTGTAAAAATATTCAAATTTCTAATGATTTTATATATTTTTTTATAAAATTTTGGCAATTTTTAAGGTAAAATAATTTTATCCTATAGAATTTGGGCGAATCATTTTTAAAATAGCGAATCTTGGTTTTGGAAAAACCATGGAAAATTAGCCCATGAGCGAAATTTAGCCCCTAAAATCATCCCTGGTGTGGTTGGGGCTTGCCAGTCACGAATGACCTAGATCTTGGTGGGATAAAATTCACCCCATGCTCATCAACAATGTATCCTAGTTATTGGACTATGTCCATGCCAAAGGAGAATTTTTCCAAATTTTTGTATAACTTGTGTTGTCGCAGAGTGTGCAGAACTACCGAATATGTTGCAAGTGTTCCACCCAAGTCTTACTGTAGATGAGGATGTCATCCAGATACAACACAACAAAGAATTGGTGAAATGCCGCAAGATATCATTCATCATCCTCATGAAAGTTGTTTTGGAACTCGCCAAACAGAAGGGCATGACCAACCATTCGAAAAGACCTTCTTTGGACTTGAAGGAAGTTTTCCATATATCTGTCTGCTCTATTGGGACCTGATGGTATCCAGACTTTAGATCAATCTTACTAAAGTCTTTGGCCCCCTTGATTTTATCAAGGAGATCATGAATTCGGGGAATCGGGTATCAGTTCCTGATTGTGATTTTATTTAGGGCCCGATAATTGATGAGGAATCTCCAGGTCCTATATTTCTTCTGCACAAGCATGATTTGGCTTCCACATGGTGATGAGATGGGTCGCATGTGCCCCTTTTGGAGTAGTTCTTGGATCTAACGCTTGATCTCCTCGTTTTCTAATAGAGATCAACGATATATTGTCTCATTGGGTAGCGGTGTGTCGAGGGTCAGATTGATTGGATGCTTGACCTAACAGTGTAGAGGTACCCTAGTGGGTGAGAAGAAGAATTCTTTGTATTCTTCCACGACCTTATCCACTTTCTTTTGCTTCATGGAGAGATCATCCGTAGAGGCCATGGATGTGGTTGCAACCTTTTGCTCACTTTGAGAGTGAATCACAAAGAAGACAAACTTCCTGGTTTGAGAGATGACCTTCCTGCATTTCTTGACAGAGATAAAGGAAATGGAAGTAGCTAGGACTACCTCGGGTATCTTGTACAATTTCATGTTCAAATTAATAATAACATTGTGAGGCTTAGACTCATATAAAACATGTCGTTTCCATAAATTAGTTTGGCCCAAAATAACTTCACAAACTTCAAGGGGAGACACATCACACAATATCTCATCTTTGAAGGGCTTGATGTTGTAGGACAATAAACATTGTTGGTTGACACGAAGATCACTTCCTTGGTGGAGACATTCGATGGTGTATGGTTGCGGTTGTGACATTGTCGGCAAGTCCAAGCACTTGATGTCCTACAATGATATGAGGTTCTTCTGGCTACCTCTATCAATCATGAAGTGTAGTGGAGTACCCTTCACCCACATCTATGAATGAAATAGATGCTCTCCTTCCTCTGGCTCATCAGGTTCATTGGGATGGATCTTGGTGGTAACAATGGTGGAACTGGGTTCCACATCAATAATCCATCTCTCCTTTTCTAGTTTTGACTCTAAGTCGGAACCCACATTTGATTCAGAGGCTTTCACCTCTTCCACCATTGAATGCTCTAAGTAGAAATCAACAATGTTATGCCAAGGGATCTTATGGAAGTTGCACCACTTCTCAGTGTATTTCTCTGTATTTCCATTGTCCTTCCTTGTTTGCGAATTAGATTGGTTGTCCTGAGGTTGTCCATATTTGTTTTTCCCTTTGTTCTGTGGGTTGGGGCTTCCCTTGCCCTGCTTCTACTGTGAGGGGTTCTCTGACCCAAACTGTCATGTATTTTTTTTAAGCTTCTTCTCGATTTTGACAGGATCTCAACAAGTTGCGCCCAAGAAAGAGACATCTAGAAACTACATTTATGTCTGGATGTATCTATGCAAACCATCGCGGTAATTGAGCACCATATGACACTCATAATATTTTATACCCAGCTTGGTGTGCAAGGTATGGAAGACATTGGTGAACTCTGGCACTGTTTGGTCTCTTTCCCACAAAGTCTGGTCCATCTTGTATACAAGTCGTCATAACTTCCAATAGGGTAGTATTGTTCCTTAAGAACATCACTGAAGGAACCCCAAGTGGGTGCAACTACAAATAATGCGGATCCCTCTATTTCCTTTTACTCACAGAAAGTCTCCCACCAATATTTGACATGGGGGGCGACTTTGAGGAGCGCAAATGTAATATTTTGTCTATCGAAAAAGTTGTGGACAGAAAAATACCCTTCTAGAAGGTTTAACCATTTATCTACGACATCCGCATATATTTGACCTTAAAATATAGGAATATCAAAATTGATTTGTACCTTGAATAGAGCAACGCCTTCACTTGAGGTAGATGTGTCGCTTGTCGGAAGTCGACGAAGGATTTGTGCAAAGATGTCCACCATCTCGTTCCTATGTCACTCGAGGGCTTCCTCGAGTAACATTTTGAAAGGATCTCATGTCTCTTCGTCTTTCTTTTCTCCCACCATGGAAGGTTTCTTGGTCATGCGAGAGAAGTTATCCTCAAGATAGACAAGCTCAATACCCAACTCTCTATACCCTGACCTCGTCGGGGACATGCACTAAAAACGACAAGGAGCAGACTGCTCTGATACCACTGATTCGTATTTATCAGCGGAACAAAATGAAACACATATTTATAATATTAACACAGAGACATAGTGAATAATAACTGAGATCCATTAAAACTTGACTTCTATTAAATAAGAAATATGTTGAAACTGTAAAATGCAGACTGAAACAAGCTTGCTAGAATGGTGGCATCTTATCTCTAAGAAGAGATGTGACGGTTGCGCTCATTATCAATAATATGAGTACAATGATGCTCTGAAATCCTTTTTACAATAAACATGAATTCCAAAACCTTAGACATCCAAAAACCTAACCATAGGCGATTAAGTGTCAAAAGTCATGTGGACCCCGTTGGGGTAAGTTGGTACACCAACTTCCTGGGGTCGTAACTTCTGCATATGATCTTTGTTTTAGGCACACGATAACCCATTGGAAAGGTCTATCTGAGTAATACACATTACGTTGCCAAAATCTAACTATGTCTATAGTTTCATTGTGGCGAGCCCTAAAAACGTTGTTTAGGGCCTCAAAACGACCCTGAAAGTTTAGGACCCGAAATCTAGGAAAAAACTGGCAAACTAAGAAACTGCCAAGATGAGCTAATTAGAATAGGTGGGTGGCCACTCATATCCACCTAGATCACAACTCCTTGGCTTTGCATGTAGCTTCCACACACAAGTCTATAAAATATAGTCAAGCTCTTTATGCCAATCTTGTCCATCATGAATCATACTTGTAGATTGGACAAGGTCATCTTCCATAACCCCAACTTTGTCTTCCCTTTCCAAGCTCCCTTCCAAGATTCTCTTGGTGCATCCAACTAGTGTGAGTTTCTAAGGTCTATGGTGTGGCCAGTATGATCAAGGGAACTTGGCATGTCCATGGTGCACTTTTCCATCATGTAAGGGGCTCCCAAAACTGAATCTTATAGTCATCAACCTTTTGTTATGTCCATCCATGTCAATTAATGACCATTGTGGTGATCATGCGATGGAGGTGCCTCAATCCATTCAAATCTAAGACCTTATCTATACCTATTATAATATGTACACAATAAAGTATGATTTTGCATAGGGTAAATATCTTTCTCTAAACACTATGGTTTTGCATATGCCAAATCTCTTTCTATAAGCACCTTGAATGTTTATCTCAAATTGACATATTACAAGGATTAAAAAAATAATTACAATCTTCTCCAATGTTCATTAGCACAATACTTCTAAGACAATAGGTCATTCATGTATGTATAGATTAAAGTTCAATGAAAATAAGAAATAAGCTGACTTTGTATCAAACTCTAATTAAAGGTGGGAAAAGGACTCGTAAGAAATATATATATATATAATTACATAAACTATGTAATTCATGTCTACACCTATAACTTCAAATTCATTCAAAATATACAACAACATATATAGAACATCCACCTAATTAATGTATGGGTGAAATTGATAGTGGCTAGAAACCAAAACCAAAACCACTGCCACTATTCCATAGGTGAATTTAAGGATATTAAATTTTTATTGTTGATAAAAAAGGGGATTAAATGCTATAAAATATCAAAATTATGCAATTTTTATTTTCTTAATAATTGTATCCAAAGATGCTTTTTATAGTTTAAGTATGAGGGAGATGTGTAATTTCTTATTTACTTAACATGGACTTGACACATGGCACTTAAAAAATACTAATAACAAAAAAATATTTCAATGTCGGCCATCACTCATTCCATAGGTGAATTTATTAGATATTAAATTTTTACGTTGATGAAAAAGGGATTAAATGCTATAAAATATCAAAATTATGCAATTTTTATTTTCTTAATAATTGTATCCAAAGATGCTTTTTATAGTTTAAGTAAGAGGGAGATGTGTAATTTCTTATTTACTTAACATGGACTTGACACATGGCACTTGTAAAAATACTAATAACAAAAACAAAAAATAAAAAAAAAAAAAAAAAAAAACATTTCAATATATATATATATATATATATATATATATATATAAGTAAAAAATATTTATTCCTGACTATAGGTGCTTTCTTTTTCTTTTTCACTTAAAAACAAGCCACTATTATTCTATTAGAAATCAAGTGTACCTTTCAAATACATATGGATCATAAGTCTAATGATCTCATCATAGTTCAAAAAAGACTATAACCAATTCTATTCCTAATCCCGATTTCCTTCATACTGTGAAGTGCATAAAAAAACAAAATATGATAATTACAAAACATATAAAAAATGCTTCCAACTAGATCTAAGAATTCATAGAGTGTTTATGTCTTTAAAATATGTAGTAACTATTTGCATTGACTACATCTCCTTTTATAGTTTCCTCATAAAAGAGGCATCTCGTAGGTTGATTCAAATCCTTTTTTGATAGTGTGTCTACTTATAAGTTGAATTTCCTGTGCACATGCATAAATTTGATTGCATCAAATTTATCTTTTAATCTCCTGATTTTGTCTTTCCAGGAATTTAGATATAGTAGGTTCAAATTCGATTTGCCATTAATCTTGTCAATGGCCACCTTTGAGTCTCCAGCTACCATTATCTTGTTTAAGTATAATCTAGAAACAAAAAGTAATAGTCCCCATAAACCCAATAATTCTTCTTTCATAGTGTTTACTTTACCGCTAGTAAATTGAACTCTGAAAAAGTGATTTGAAGTGATTTCAAGAAAAATACAAATTCCACAGAAATCATCAACAATTGCGCCATCAAAGAACCTTATTGGAGTATCATCAAAGAAGACTAGATTGAAAATATATTCAAATTTTTCATGTTCGGAAGTTCCAGTGTGTTCTTTGATTGAAAGGAGGATTTTAGTGACTATCTTGGACTCCTGTCTGTGCCAATTTTCAAATAAATTTTATTTCTGTATTTCCAAATGCCCTAAATCACCAAAAATGGAATATGCCGCATCTATGGGTATTGAGTGAACCAGAGCAGCATATCATCTTCTAAACAGAGACAACTCCAAGCTTCTGGTATCTTTATATAATTCAGAACATCTTTCCAAATGGTTTGTGTAGTTTCACATTGAAAAAGAGATGTGTGGTCATCTCTTCATCTCTGAGAAATAGACTGCAAACCGAAGGTCCAATACCACCCCTTTTCCTAAAATTTACACCAGTAAGCATACAATATTTCAAACACAGCCACATAAGACAAATAATTTTACCTGGGATGTTTACTTTCCAAATAGACTTATACCACCATCTATTTTCATTCAAGAGATTTAAGAATGTAATGGATTGATAGGCTAAATTTGCAGTTACAGAACCCACAACTCTGTTCCAAGACCAGACTATCTTATCACTCGAATTACTTAGTGAGATACCACTGCTCCGTAACACTATAAGATAGTCATTCCATTATGTCATCAGCTCACCTGCTAGGCCAATTGATTGGCCTTGAACCAACTTTGTTTAGTTCTAGTAACATTTGGGTAAGCCGCCTGTGCTAAGGAGAAGATATGCAAATTGTTTAGATGTTGGATTAACGGACCTGAGAGTCTATAAGAAGCATTACTTTTGATGAAAGGATCCAACCCAAGTATAACCTGTTTACCACATCTAATCGACCAAGCCAACCACCTTTTAATGATGGGTAAAGAATTCATGAAATTCTTCCATATGATAGAGGCTATCGGGTACTTGCACTCATCTCTGCGCAACTAAGAATTTATATCTATACCTTTTAGATATTTCGTGTTTAGTACCAGATTCCATAAACCTTTNATCATGACTTGGCAGCCAAGGTTTGGGCGAACCAAATTAGATTTATAATGCCCCATCCACCATTCACTTTTAGCCTAGCAATATTTTGCCATTTTGTTAAATTGAAACCTATACTTTATTTTTCTCCTCTCCAAATGAAATTAGAAATGAGTTGTTGGATGTTATGGAGAATGATGAAGGTACCTTAACAAGGCTAATCCAGTACACAGACAGACTTTGTAGCACAATTTTTTCTAGAATAAGCCTGCCTCCCAAAGAGAGCCAGCGAAAAGTCCAATTTCCAATCCTCTTATCAACCTTTTGAATCATCCATTTCCAATCTTCCACCCTGTATTTGTTTTTTTTTAAATAAAAACCCAAGTATTTCATACCTTGATCAATGCTAACAAACTGTATATTGAAAGTTTCCTTCAATCTTTCCTCCAGACTGTGATCTATATTTTCTGCAAGGAAGGAAGACTTCTGACAATTCACATCCATACCAGAGGCTATACAAAAATTAGTTAAAAGAGTTTTAAACACCATCCAATCCTCATAATTTCCAGTGCCTAAAATGAGTAAATCGTCAACAAAGAAAAGATGTGAGATGATAGTCTCAGCAACAACTTTTAGTCCATGAAATGACCCTGCTTCCACAACATTTTTCAATAATCTGCTTAAGTACTCGACAACCAAAAGGAACAACAATGGGGAGAGAGGATATCCTTGTCGTAAACCTCGATATCTCTTGAAGAAATCAAAAGGGGATCCATTTACTAGTATTTCCATGTTAACATAAGTTACATAGGCCATAATCCATTGGATAACCTCCCATTTTAACCCAATCTGAAATAGCAATAAACGTAGAAATTTCCATCTCACATTGTCATATGCCTTCTTTAAGTCCAACTTCAGAATAATTGAGCTTATATTCTTAAACTTAGCGGTGTGTAAAAACTCTTGAGTTATCCCCGCATCATCAAATATCAATCTATCTTTAAGGAAACCAAATTGTTCGAAGGATATACTTGAAGCCAATTTGTCTTTTATCCAGGAAGCAATGATTTTAGAAATCACTTTATATACAAAGTTACAAAGGGAAATAGGTCAAAAATCATTAAAATATTATAGCTTTCTCACCTTGGGAATAAGGGAAAAGAAGGTAGCATTAAGAGCTCTTTGAATATGTCATGTACATATGGATTCCTCAACAGCCTTATCAAGATCCTCCCCCATAATGTCGAAAAAATCCTGGAAAAGTTCCTGTGTCAACCCATTCGGGTTGGGGATTTTATCCTTTGGCATTCTGCAAACAATATCTTTTACTTCCTCTAAAGTGACACACTTGCCAATCTCATAACTTTCAACATCATTAAAAAACCTAGGTACATCCTTGAGTACATTGATTTGTTTACAAGTATCTTTTGCATATGTCACGCTATATTGTGCTTTAAAATGGTTAAAAGAAGTCTCCCTAATATCATTTTCTGAGGATTTGTAATATCCTTCATCATCAGTTATATCCCAGATAGTATTTTGGCATCTTCTTTGGGAAGCATATTTATGAAAAAAAATGGTGTTTTTGTCACCGTTATCAATCCATATTGCTCGACTTCTGAGCCTCCAAGTGGATTCTTCTGTTGCAAGTATTATATCTTTTCTTTGTTTGAGAGGCCTCAGTAGGTCCAAATATTCCTGCACGAACACCTGTGAAGGGAAGTTCTCAAAAATCTCTGACATTTTTAGTTCAATGTTCTGAAGCTCTGTGTGTAATTGATTTTTTTTGTTTGTCTGCCAGTGGACTACTACCTTATTTAAATGCCTCAATTTTTAACACAATAGGTGGATAGAAGATAAATCTGACCAACTTTCCATATCTTTCCAAGTGTCCCTAACAAGAGAAGAAAACCCTGGATCTTATATCTAGGAACTGTTGAATTTAAAGGGAGGGGAGAATTTATGGGATGTCTTCTCAAACTATAAGCAGATCGGGTTATGATCTGAAATGGTGGAGTTAATGATCCAGGATCGAATTTTACTGTGATTGGAAAGTAGATTTTCATCAATAATAAATCGATCCAATCTTTTCGAGATACCAGCTAAACCAGCTCTGCCATTTCTCCATGTAGGTTCCATTTGGGCTTGTTGGATATCCACTAATCCAATAGTGAGTAGGATATTTGAAAAGTAATCCACAAGAGGGTCACTCCTAGCCAAGTTCCCCCACACCTCCTTTGCGGTAAGGGTGAAATCAAGGTCACCACCTACTATAATGGCCTATTCGCTCAGTAAACCAGAATCTAATAAGGGTTGTCAAAAACTTTTCATTTCTTTGTAAGGTGCATAACAGTTGAGTAGTTTCACCTGTTCAGTAGAATGCTTGAATCTTCCCTCTAGAAAAATACCTGCATTAGTGCCAAATGCACATAAACCGACATAATATGGGTTCCATCCATACAATAAACCACTCGAACGACCATTTGGGTCCAGATCTACAACATTCCACATTGGAAGACATTGAAGAAAGAAATATTTTTCCTTTTCACCATCCACCAAGGTTTCTTGCATAAAGACAATGTCGGATTTAACCTGTTTCAGAAGTAATTTGAGGGATGTTAATTTAGTGGGTCCCCCAAACTCACGAAGTTTGAAGGATAGAATAATCATAAGGGAACATCAGTGGTCGGCTGGCTTGCTCTAAGGATTGGGGAATAAATCCTATCAGAGTTAAGGTTCAAGGAGTGAGGGAGAGAGGGAACTTGTGAGATATATGGATCAATAGTAACCGGGGACAACGCTCCAAAATGTGCCAACCTAACTTCAATAGCCCCGGGAGGTTTCTTAGGGATGTGGGTTTTAGGATTTTTGCAAATAGTCACATTGGAACGCTCAGAAAGAGAAGGCTTAAAAGTATTGTTGGAAATGGGAAGGTGTGAGGGCGATAAAGCCACAATCGTCTTGGTCTTAGGGTTATGTATGTCAACATGACATCTATCTCCAATCAGAGGGACAAAGGGGCAAACCAGGATAGTACTCTCATCGACAAAGGGGACAGTAGGGTCAACTGAAACCACAGGAGGAGAGGAAGAACTTGTATTTCCGGTTCTAGGCAGACCCATTCCATTAGAAAAAAGAAGTTCAAAACCAACAAGACTAGTAGGGGTGTCAACTGTCAAAACACAGTCTAAAGGAGGAATAGGTTGAGTATCACCAGGGGAGCACAGAGGAGTTCTTACAATACCCATCCCTTTTGGATCTAAGTCTGGACGAAAACCCGAATCATCAACCTTTTTCATAAGGAGGTCCCAAAAGTCTTTGAATATCTCATGAGCCCAACTTTCATTATTCCTTAAAAACATAAACTCATCGGAGGAGAATTTATCAAAAAACGATGGGAAAGAGAGTTACATCTTACCAAGGAAGGAGTCACAGTAAAAAATCTTGGTTCTGGAACAACCACCTTGGGCTACTGGTGTCTTTGGTTGAGTTGAGTCAAATATGCGCTGTAGGGAATCTAGACAATACGCTTTGAGATGTCCTAGTTTCCAGCAGGAATGACAACGGAAGGGATCCCTCTAGTAGTCAAATAATTGATAGAGATGTGTATCCCCTATAATAATATCAATAATGTCTGGTAACCCTTTGTCGAGATCCAATTACACCAGAACCCAAGAAAGTCTCTTTTTATTCCAGCAAAGGGAGTGATTATCAAAGTAGATAAATTTCTCGACCGAATTTGCAATGGATTTAAAGTTTTTAACTGACCAGTACTCGATTGGTAAATCTGGTAACAACATCCAAAAAAACCTTTTCATGAATCTCTCAGAGAGAGGGTTGAAACTAGGATACCACCGCTTGAGCATTAAAATTCCTTTACCAATTATCCAAGGAGAGTTCAAAACTCTCAGCAAATCTCCCTCAAAAAGAAAATGAAAAACCATCCAATAATTTCAGAGGAGGTTAAATCTAGGGCAGTATCCAACCAATGGATTCCAAAAACTTAAAATCCAGTCTGTCAGTTGAACCTTATTCATTTTGGTGTAAAAAAACTTACCAACTAGATCTTTTTCTGTTAAACTGGCTACTCTCTCCATTGCAATATCCTTCCCATGGACGTAGCAGGTCTTGGCCTCCCTAACTTTCCAATTCTTAAGTTTACGGTGAGATCTCGGATTACTACCAAAAACCCTATTGTGACCAGCACCTCCTACTCATTGCGGCGGCTTCCTCACAGTTAAGGGCATTGAAGTAACAACAGGGCAAGGTTTTGTAGTGGTTTTTGATTGAACATATCCGCAACCGTCTCGAGGGAGGCTGACCATGTTCCTACCCTCACCAAGGCGTGTGCCAATAACCTAAACACAGTCGAGTGGACATCCACGTCTCGGATCAGGGGACAACTATCATGGAGCCATTGCAGGCTAATTCAGGTTCTTAGCATCTGTCGTCGTCCCATCTGACACCTAACGTAAGCAATCGTACATTAGCTTGTAGGTTTCGTCAGCTAGGAAGAGGCCTTCCCTGGCCCACAAGTCATCTTCGTCTGCCCACGTGAGATCCACTAGATCTGTCATCTAGCCACGTTAAAATATTAGGTACAACTTCCTAGTCCCAGAGTACCAGTCAGGGTCTTCACTGCTTGTCCATGAGGGCTACGAAAAACTATGAAAACCCTACAACCTAGTATACCTTCGGAAACTATAGGTGCTTTCTACATCAAGTATAAGAGAGGTTTGTAATTCTTGTAGTGTTTAACATGGAGTTGACATGTGGTATTTAAAAAAATATTAATAACCAAAAATATTTCAATGTCCACCTTAATTAAAATATTTCAATATCACATAGACATACACACATATAAACATTGAGAATCAAAATAAATCCATTTTAACTTCAAATTTATCATGCATATATAAAAATCAAATCACTTAAGGAAAAAAAAATTAAATTAAATTTAAATAAAAAAAAACTTAAAACATATATAGGTCATTTATGAAACTTAATTTTATAGAAAATATGTATTTATATCTACATCTTCCATAATGTTTCTATTAAATCTTGAGCGTAAGCCTAATGAACTTTTTGAACCATGGCTTTAAAGCTTATAATTATATTAATAATATTCAATTTTATTTTTTATTTTTTTTTAAGAATGATAAAGATTTTTTTTTTTAAGAATGATAAAGAGTA
>SNQJ01S0026001.1:63271-82595 GCA_010110895.2 Picea sitchensis
GGATTTCACCACTGTTACAAGATAAGTATCTAACTATGTTCTTATCACATTTTGGCATCACTGTACTGTATATATTATCATGTTTTCCGTTGTGTATATGAATTAGTATGAAGTGCTATGGATTGTTAATTATGGCAATAATTCATATGAATACTCTGTGTATAATGTGTTTACTTGTTTAAATGCATGTGGAGTATATACTGGACTGTATGTGTTATGTGAAAAGTGTGTACAGATTGTTACATAGTGCGTTAAAAGCGTTGGTAAGCAAAAAGGTACACTACAATGCCAGTGAGCATCTGATAAACCTCATCAGGGCCACAATAGAGAGAGAAATCTCTGAAAGTTTGCCAAAAACGGAACCTAAGCAGAAGCTGAAACAGAGAAAGAACCCATGAGAACTGCAAGAGTTCCCTGGTGATATCATGGATTGGCACGGGGGTGGCCAGAGTGCTAAGAATGAATGCCTCTGAGCCTATGGTCGGGTGGAAGGATGCACACCCATAGTCAGTTAGTTGGCTACCACCTGCAATAGATAAGTAATCGCATGTCTTGTGTATTTACGTGGTACTGTGAATTAAAGTTGAATATCCTATTAATGTTGCAGGGATGGTTATGTTTTCTTAGTGACTTATACTTTATTTCCTTCTTTTGTGTTTGCCTGAATGTGAAATTAGGCAAGTAGGAAATCATAGGGATAGGAAATGTTTTATACTCGTAAAGTTTTGCGTCCTGTGGTGGCTTAAGCTAGCGCCACGAACTGTGAGTTCATTGACCTTAGGTACAGTTTCATGTATGCATGTTGACCCACCTAGTCGTTCTGAGTTCCTTGGAGGATGGAGTTTATTAAGCTCAGGAGAGGTAGTTCATGTATGCACAAGTTGTCTGCGAGGCAGGACCGAGAACTACTTAAGTTCTAGAGTTGAGGAATGAACGTAAGGGGTGCACAGAACAATTCTTCCAAGTGGTAAGCCCATGAGAAAGAGCGCAATGCTCTTAAGACCTTCATAACTGACGAAGCTCGGGAAGGATAGCGAGATGTATGTATCGAAAGGGAATATCCTTTCTTTTGGAAGATTAATGGATGAGATCCTTTCAGGAGGATCCAAGGTCTATCGTGACCATTATATTTGAGGAAGGATCACAGGCGTTAACGCCTCGACTCCTCCAGTGTTCGCAAGTTCGACGGATGTTGGAAATAATCAGGACAGTCCATTGGAAGGGACGTGTGGCGAGTGATCAATGTTTCACTGACTCGCACACCAGAGGAGTCAAAGGGCAGAGTCATAAGAACTCGTGATACGTGAAATCACGATTTGATCTGAGCCTTCAGATCGAGAAAGGATCTGTGTCGTCAGATCTGAAGCATTGAAATTTTGAATCCCAGGAGAAAGGAGGTGAATACATCCAGAAGTCGCAAAATGTGAAATTTTGATGCACTCAAAGGTTTGGCCCCATTTCATAGCAAGGGGTCATATGTGCGAAGGATAAGGGAACCTTGACTATTGATTCAAGGAGAGAGATGATCTGGGACATAGATAAGAAGGGCATAGATTTGAACCGTCGATCAAGATGTTATCATCAAGATTGTGATATCGATGATCCCGTAGCATTGTGGGGACGGGAGTTGCGAGGAGTTTAAGATATTGAGGGTGGACCACAATTCAAATCGTGGTTTCGTGAAGAGGACATGTGGAGGTTGTAAGAGCATTGCAGGCCCAACAACAATTTGACTCCAAAACGCTTGTGTCTGTGTGCACAATCGCGTGTTCATAGCCCTAGGTCATATCAATACAAGACCATACATCGTCAGAGGACACGTGGCCGAGATCCACGTACGTCTGAGTTTTACAAGGGGAATATTCACAACGATCCTAACCATTCATCGGGAGGGACACGTGGCAGTGGGTCAACATTTCGCTGACTCGCAACTTGAAGAGGTTAAAGGGAAAGTTTGTGAAAACTCGCGAAACACGAATCCACGAAAAGATCACAGTAGTTGATCAAGGAGAGATCTGGACCATTGATTTTCCAAGGGAACTATCGACATTTTGACATTTCGAGGACTGGGAGAAGAGAGGTGATTCACATCGGGAATTCCCGACACACGAAATCCCAACATGCTTGAAGAGTTGAGCCTCGGGTTATGATGAATGGTCACATGGACGGAGGCCAAGGGAGGATCTAGCATCCGATTAATCTCTTTCCAGCGTTCGAGAGTCTAGGAGTCAGGGTTGGCTCACTCGCAAAGTCTCGACACGCGAAATTGTGACGCACCTTTTGCATAGGCGTGTGGTCACAGCCCGTGGTCGTGTGGAGGTGAGGCTCGCGCTTGGTGCTTAGTCGCACAGGCAGAGTTTTATAAAGGACCTATGGATTTGTCTGTGAGATTCCAACAGGGAATTGTAGAGATGCTCCAGCTCAACAGAGTCAAGAACGATCCTTGACCAGGTGATCGGACTGGATCCCTGACCTTCCAAATTATGAACCATGAATGGATTTTCTGTCCTTTAATAAAATTGAAATTTTTTATGCCCTGTCATGGGTGTGTTACAGATACCAATGAATAAACAACATGAACAACAATCATTTTTTTTAATCTCCACTCTAGACGATGCCTTATAAGGTACTTTCGAAAGTAGTTTTATTCCAATGATTAAATCAATATAATACTCTAAAGCTCTTTAAATGCCACATCGAAAAGACTTCTAGAAACCCATTGGCATAGCACTCAGGAGAGTGATGAATACCTATTACCATGCGCTTTAGAGACTAATGACTTAATAGCAAAATAATTGGGAACCTGCAATTACATAAAGGCCAAAGTTCAAAAATAAATTTCCCTTTCTGAGGAAAGGATTATTTTCTAAATCATATATGCAATCTCGTTAATTTTCTTACCATATGATTCACAAGTCTAAGTTTCCTATGCCAATTCAATTGAAATTACTTTACCTGAACCTATAGGGCGTAAGGTCTAATATCAATGGGAGTGTAATTAATCTCAAAACAATATAAATAACTCTTTACTTAACAGAGAGAGCGAGAAAATTTGGGCAGCCAATGCCATTTTGAACTTTCATGAACCCATGATATGCTTAACGGCTATGTATAGTGTACACTTGAAGGAACAACATTGGTCAAAAGGTGTGTTGTATCATCACGATCCTTCAATTCACTAGATTGATCTAATTGCAGTACTAATTTCCAATACTTCCGGCAAACAACTACAAAGCTCAGTGCATGCTATCGCTACTAAGATTTTTTGGATAATCTCTATCAATGTTCAGGTTAATCTACTTCTACGAAGAAGGGAGAAACGAAAATAATTCAGATCTCCATGGTCGTTGTTGGGGTATTTATGTCTAGATAAACTGTCGACGAACTGGGATACATCGGTTTGTTCAGCTGTAGATAGGGTACTAAAGGAGATCATGTTGTAGTCACCTTGCACGCATGGGAAACTATATGACCTCTCCTCTTCTCTCACGTCGTGATGGTAATTATTAACTCCAACGTTTTCGAATGGGATTGATTGTAGGTCTTCCCAAGGCAAAGAATCTCGTTCGTAAGGACTGTTTTTATTAGAAATTGAAGATGAGCTATGAGATTACTTTCCATTTATATACTAAGGAATATCAACATCGAGTAAAGCCCCCGCTACACTGTGACAGCCTGCAAGCTGAGCATATAGAGCAACTATTTTTCCTTTCAAACTCACAACCTTCCTTGAAAGAAAGGATTTCAGTGTTCTGATACATCATCAAATATAAAACATCAATACCAAAATATATATACACCGCCAACTAAATTATAAGTTTATATCCATCGAACTCATCACTAGTTTGGGTAGTTTTAATTTTATTAGATATGTATTAGATGCGACATTGTCTAATCCACCTTCTAGACTAACTGAATATTGAGATCGAGAATCAACTTAAACCATTGTATTAAATTGAGAGGGTTACAAAACGTTTTGCTAGTTTTTGAAATTCAATCGAAAGTGTCTAATGTTGTTTTTGTTTTTGTCGACATGGTATTAGAGTATCACTTGGAAATAATGGATATTAGTTGTGATTTAATTTACTCCTCTAAACTAAATAATGGTTCCAACCGTCTAAACCGAATATCATCTTATATAATGTACTTCTCATTGATTAAATGAAGTGCAGTGTGGCTTTGCTCTGATAGCCTCCAGGTGCTGCTTTTCCTGAGAGCAGCCTATTCCTTTCTATTCCTTCTATTTTCAAGTTGGTATCAGAGCACTTGAGTGAGGATCCAAAACTGATTATAGAAGAAAAAACCAGTTAAGGAGCGTTCTTCATCAAGTTTCATGAAGGCGACATCATTGAGAGCAAGGTAGTTGCGCCTAACTCTGACATTCTTGGTTGAGAGGTGGCGTTTTTCTTCTTGTTATTCAGATAGAATTTTGTTGCAGAGAGAAAGGACTCATTTCTCACAAGGGATATATTCTTGTTACATCGACTCTAGTTGCAGAAACTTGGAAGGATCTGACCTGTCTCTTTCCAATTTAGCATAGAGGAGTCTCAATTTTTCCTTTCTGGAAGGAACCCATGAATTTTTGTAGTGTGGAGGAGCCCGCATGGAGGAGTAAAGGAAGAAGCCACTGGAGGCTACCTTCGTTGAGGGTGTCGAGAGAAGTGAAGAAGAGATGAGGTCATGGGTTTGAATGAGCATAATCCAACGTAGTAGCCAGAACTTACAGTGCTAAAGAAGTTGAGACGCGCTGCATAGAAGCCAAATCCAAATTTGAGCACGAATCAATCTTGAATTTTTATTTTCTATTGTTAAAAGAGGCCACACCATTTTATCTACTAGTTTCCATTCTTGGTGCATGATCACTGCTTTGGAGAAGAGTTTGTAGAGATGGAGAATCCACTTGTTGAAACTTATCTCAATGAAGCCAATAAATTGGATGGATCAAATTTCGTCAATTGGAAATTCAAAATTCATACATTGATGGAAGAATATGGTGTATGGACGATCGCAATAGGAGATGAAGTGCGACCCGATGTGGCTGCAGGTGAGACAACATCAATAATCCAAGATTGGGATAAGCGGGAGAACAAATCCAAGGTATTATTACGAATGTTTGTGAAAGATAATATAATTCCTCACATAAGAGATGCTAAGACTTCTAAAGAAACCTGGAAAGAACTTAAATATTTGTATGAGATTAATAATACAAATCATGTTTTTTTTTCAGAAGAGTAAATTGCTAAGTATTAAAATGGATATAAATGAGTCTGTTAGTACTTTTCTTGGGCGAATTAAATACATGAAAGATAAATTGGGAGATATAGGAGAAAAATTGTTTATCACAATTTCCCTAAATGGAATGCTAGAGGACTATCAATTGTTTATAAGAGACCTTGCAGCGAGAGAGAAAGCTCATACCTTTGAGGAATTGACAGGTATATTGTTGTAAGAAGAAGAGAGGCATACGAATTTGAAGTTGAATTTGAAGCCTTAGAATTTAGACTTAGCACTATGGACAAAGAAGAGATTCCCTAAAGGGAAACCAGGAAGAGGAGTCAGAGGAGGAAGTTCATTTCAGAGGAATTCATTTCCAAAGAAAAATCAAGGTATGCCATCTAATAGAAATGAACCTAAGTGTTTGTATTGTTTTAGGATTGGGCATCTTGCCAGAGAATGTTATAAGAAGAAAAATGAGGCCAGGCATAAAAATAGAAAACATTCAAGACATTTTGTAGAAGAAATCTTGAATTTTCATTCAAAAGATCTCATACTGTTTGTGTCTAATGTTGCATTGTCTGCTGAAACTGATAATGTTGATGCATGGTTTGTTGATTCTGGAGCCTCAATTCACATGACATGTAAGAAGAATTGGTATATAAACTTTAAAGAAACACATAATGGTGCCCATATTTATCTTGGAGATGATCATTTCTATCAAATCAAGGGATATGGAGATATTCCAGTAACACTTCTGAATGGTACTGTTAGACACATTTACAATGTTGTGTATGTCATCAGGATAAAGAAAAACTTGATTTCTGTGTCCACAATTACAGATCATAATTTGAAGGCTGAATTCTTTAAGACACATTTTATAGTGAAGGACTTGCATGATCATTACAGAATTGTTGCCTCAGGAGTCAGAATTGGAGGTCTGTACAAACTTGATGTCACCAACAAGAATCATCAAGCATTGACTTTTGCAACTATGCCTACAAAACCTCTTTGGCACCAAAGGTATGGTCACATTAATTATCATGATTTGTTGTTATTACAAAAAAAAAGTATGGTTGAAGGACTCCCTATGTTGAAAAATTAGTATGTTGCTTGTTAAGGTTGTGCATTAGGAAAGATGCACAGAGATGAATTCCCCTCTAATTCTGATAGGAGAAAGAAATATGTATTAGAACTTATACATATTGATGTTTGTGGACCAATGCAAACAAGGTCCTTAGGAGGTACTTATTATTTTTTGTTATTTATTGATGACTGCACAAGATACACATGGGTTTATTTCCTTAGAAAAAAGAGTGATGTTTTTGAATACTTCAAGGAATTTAAAAACATGGTGGAGAAGCAAACAAGAAAGACCATTAAAATGCTTCGCTCAGATCAAGGGGGAGAGTACAGATTAGGGAACTTCATCAAGTATTGCAAAGATCATGGAATAGTACATCAATTTATGGTACCCCACACTCCATAGCAGAACGAAGTTGCAGAAAGGAAAAACATAACTTTGGTGGAGTGTGCACGAAGTATGATGAAATGTAAGAATCTCTCAAAAAAAAATTGGGTTGAGACCAGTAGCACTGCTATTTATTTAAAGAATGGAAGTCTAACAAGGTGTCTTGATCATAAAAGTCCTTTTGAAGCCTTGTATGATTCTAAACCAGGAGCTAATAATTTGAAGATATTTGGGTGTAAGGATTTTGCACATATTCCAAAGGAGAATAGGAAGAAGCTTGATGCTAAAGCTATCAAATGTATTTTTATAGGGTACTTTTTAGCATTTAAATCATATCAATTGTTTGATCCATCTACTCACAAAGTGTTTGTGAGTAGAGATGTAATTTTCCATGAGTAGACAGAAGGAAATAATGAAGACAATAGTCATGAAGGATGTCATGTACTTCTTGAATATTAAGAGGTCAAAGAAGAGAAGCACCAGAAGGAAAAGGAAACCAATGACATAGATACATCCAGCAGTGAAGAATAATCTTCACAAAATGGAGAAGAAGTCACTAGCCAATTGAAAAGTTCACGACATGTTTGTCCACCTCAAAAGTATAAAGATTATGCCCTAATGAGTAATATTTCAAATGTCATAGAACCCATGAGTTTTGATGAAGCTAATGAACATGAAGAGTGGATAAAAGCAATGAAGGAAGAATATGACTCTATAATGAAAAACAAAACTTGGGAATTGACCGAATTGCCTAAAGATAAAAATCTCATATGATGTAAATGGATATACAAACCTAAATTCAAAGTAGATTGTAGTATAGATGAATATAAATCCATATTGGTGGAAAAATGGTATTCACAGAAGGAGGACATTGATTATGCAAAAACATTTGCACCAGTAGCTAAATTAAATACTATAAGATTATTAATTGCATTAGCTACAAAGTAGCATTGGAAGCTTCACCAATTAGATGTAAAATCTACTTTTCAGAATGGTGAGTTAAAAGAGGAGGTTTACCTTACTCAACCAAAGGGGTTTGTGAAAATTGGTTAGGAACATTTAGTGTGTAAATTAAAGAAAACATTGAATGGACTGAAACATTCACCTAGGTCATGCTATGAGAAGATAGATTCATTCTTTCTTAAGCAGGGTTTTATGAGGAGAAAAATTGATCCAAATTTGTATACCAAGTTTGATGAAAAGAGGCATGTTGTATTGATTTCCTTATATGTTTATGATTTAATTATTATAGGAAATTCAGAAAAATTGATTAGTGGAATTAAGAAGCAGATGTCACGAGTATTTGAAATAAAAGATCTTGGTGAGTTACATTACTGCCTAGGCCTTAAAGTTTGGAGAAATGTTGGTCAAACCTTTGTGTCTCAAGGTAAATATGTCACTGAAGTACCTAAGAATTTTAAAATGGATCAATGTAAAGTTTATTATGTTCTAATGCAGCAGAACATGAAACTTTACTATGATGATGGTTCGAATGAGGTAAATGATACAGTGTATAGATAGATGGTGGGAAGCTTGAACTATCTCACTACAACCAGACCTGACATAGCATATTTTGTTAGTGTGTTAAGTCAGTTTATGGAAGAACCTCTAGAAAACCATTGGAATGTATCGAAAGGGGTACTCAGGTATCTCAAAGGCACAATTGATTATGGTATTAAATATACTGATTCATTTGATGTTGAGATGACAATTTACTCAGATTCAGACTGGGTTAGTAATCCGGATGATCGAAGATCTACTATAGGTTATGCCTTTGGCATTGGATCTAGGATTGTTTCATGGAGCAGTAAGGAAAAACCTACTGTATCTTTGTCATCCATTGAGGCAAAATATAAAGCATTGTGTGCAACAACTTGTGAAGGTGTTTGGTTGAGAAGACTACTTCAAGATGTTGGAGAAGAACAAAGGAAAGTTACAATAATCAAATGTGATGACTAGAGCTCAATCAAGTTGGCAAATAATCCACTTTACCATTCAAGGAAAAAGCATGTTGATACTCAGTTTCATTTTGTTCGAAAAAAGATGCAGTCTAATGACATTGCTTTAATGTATAGTAATACTAGTGAAAATGTTGCTGATATTTTCACTAAGCCTCTTGGGAAGATAAATTTTGAACTCTTTAGGAAGATGTGAGGTGTGGATGTCAATCATTTCTTCATTAAAGGGGAGAATTGGAAATAATGGAGATTAGTTGAGATTTAATGTACTCCTCCAAACAGAATAATGATTCCAACCATCTAAACTGAATATCATCCTATATAATGGACTCCTTGAAGTGCAATGTGACTTTGCTCTAAAAGCCTCCATGTGGATGACATAATTACGCCAAATGGGCACAATTAATCACCTTTTAATTTAAAATTCTAATCTTATGGCTAACAATTGAAGATGCTGGCATATTCTTAGTCATACTCTCTAATCAATGGATGAAATTTAATGCTCATAACTTCCTTGCATTTCTGAATGCTTCCGTTACCTTATTTACTTTTTCACATTTACTTAATATGATTAAAAAATTACTTCTCTAACCATTGATTGATAGGTTAACTGATTAAGAAAAGTAAAAAAATGAAAAAGTTGTCTGATGCGATGAATGATGAATAGTGGTCATCGTCGCATTATGAATTGTTAGGCGAGCATGGCAGGCAGAGATAAGACACCCACGGCAATGATGAATAGTGGTCGTCGTCGCGTTATGAATTGTTAGGCGAGCATGGCAGGCAGAGATAAGACACCCACGACAATAGCAGATCAGAAAATTTGTGTATTAATATCCAACATCCATGTATTCTTTCCCTAGAGGGTTTTGGCTTAGGCGAAAGGATCGATTGATGATGCTTCCATGGCACAATCTCCTCCTCGTGGCCTTCAGTTACCTCGTCATACCACTTTTTCCTGCACAGAGTGAGGAGGATCATCGACATACCACTTTCGTCTTCGACGGATTGAATGTAAGCTACTTGATCTTGGAGGCGGACGCTTCAGTTATCGGCTCCAAATTAGTGATTGCCCTCACAAATAACTTGCATTTCATGCTAGGTTGCGCGCTGTATCCAATTCCCGTGCAGATGAAAAGAAACAAAACGCTTTCCTCCTTCAACACTACATTTGTTTTCTCCATGGCACCTCCTCCCTCTAACGCAGGCGGAAGCAGATTAGCCTTCTTCATGACGCCCCAGACATCTCTCATGGGCGTTGTGCAAGCCCAGTAACCTCAGAAGAAACGGGCAGGCATCCAATCACTTGTTTGCAGTTGAGTTCGATACGACAATCAATGTGGAATTCAATGACCCAGACGGCAACCACGTGGGCGTGGACATCAATAATCTCACGTCGGTGCAGACAGAGCCTGCCGGGTATTTGAATGGGGAGGACAACTTCCATGGATTGAGCTTCAAGAGCGAATGGAACATACAGGCCCGGATCGATTACCATCATCCTCAACGCCGCCTCCACGTTACCATCACGAAGGTTTTCGTTAGTGTAGTATAAATAATGTTTTCTCAGAGTAGGGTTTGGCATTTAACCATTTCCCCTTTTTTCATATAATAAGAGATCTTGCATCTATTAAAAATAATCATGTTGGATTTCTTGTTGATGGTAAGTTAGCTGGAAGATAATAAGCTCCTCCGCTAACTTGCGGCTGGTAAAATTCCCCGCGCATCTTTAATTTTAACAGTTGATACCTTTCGGCGTTCTCCAGCTGTGAGTTAGCGGCTGTGCTAGTAAATATTCATTTGTATTTTCTGTATATGCAAATACTGCATTATTTTTGGCTTGTTTTCCATTGATACTGAGGAAAGTGCAAAGATCCTCCGGATTTGCTACTGACACCTTCTAGAAATTGATTCGAACAACATGTTTTCATGCTTGTCCTGGTGGAGTTGTCGTGATTCGATTAGATTTCACAGTGTAGATCGAGCCACGGACACGAATACAACACAGACAGTGCTTAGTTTCGGATATCTCATGCCACCTTCATTATCCGTGTATTTTGTTTTACCACGAAATTTGCATGGTTTGTCTATTCTGTTTTACCACAAAATTTGCGATTGAGCCACTGAGACGAATAGAACACAGGGAGTGCTTGGTTTCAGATATCTCATTCTCCCCTTCATTATGTTAGACGAATAAGTTATCTCTCAGTTCTGTTAGTTAACTTCAGTTGTTTGGTTTCTTGTTTTCATCGCTGAGTTAGACGCTTCGTTATTTACGAAGCATTTCCTTGCATGTAATTTCTTTATATATCAATTCAATAATGAGATCCGTGTGGTGTGTTTTTTCATTCTGTTCTGCGATTCGTTTTCTCTTATCGCAGATCTGTTTTCTCTGTTCCTGCAATTCGTTTTCTGTTTCTGCAGGTCCGTTTTCATGGTATCAGAGCAGGCTGCAGATCCAACCTCTATCCATCTTGCCGAATTGCAAAACGTTTTTCAGCAAGCTCTGTAAGAATTGCAAATCTGTTTTTTTTTCTGTGCAATTTGTTTTTTTAGCCGCCGGTATATAATTTTTTGAGCAGAAAATGGCCAGCAAGAGCAACCATGCTCTCATGCAAGCACCCGTCTTGAACGGGTCGAATCATAGCACCTGGGTATCCAAGATGAAAGTTTTCTGAGCTGTCATGAATGCTTAGAGGTTGTCGAAGATGGAGTTACCTTGCTGAATGCTGAAGATCGAGATGCATTGGGTTGGGATGCGAGACGCACTTACACTTTAGTGGTCAAGAAAAATGCAAAATACCCATAACTTATCTTTCGAAGTGGATAGGTCATCTTTCGAAAATTGAAGGCGAAGCACCGCCAAAGGAGCATGGGATACTCTCATGAACATATATCAAGGAACCGAGAAGTAAAGAAGACCGTCAAGTTGCAAACTTTGTGACGGAACTTTGAAACAATGTCTATGAAAGATACAGAGATAGTCGACCGGTTTATGACGAGTGTAAAGCACCTCGTCCATCAAATCGGAAGTCAAGGTGAAGACATTCCCTATCAGAAAATTGTGGAGAAGGTATTACGAAGCCTTCTAAAAAATTTAATATGGTAGTTGTTGCAATCGAGGAATCGAAGGATCGACTACGTTTACCATAGATGGTTGTTAGACTCTTTTTATCACATGAGGCGAGATTGCAGAGAGAGAAAACTTTGTTGGAATCAGCTTTCCAAACGTAGGCCACCATAAGAAAAGGTTGAGGCCGTGGTGGAAGAAGCGGAGGACAAGGAAGAGGTTGGCGAGGCAGATCCAGCCGCAAAATGCTTCGCATGTAGACCCAGATCAGTCGCATGCAGATCTTCCTATGATAGAGGTCGAGGCGAGGTCGCACTCAGGAATGGGTTGACAAATCAGGAATTCAGTGCCATTACTGTAAGAGGTTTGGACACTACAAGTCTGAATGTTATGAAAGACCTACGAATCGAGAGCATGGAACGCTGTATTGCGGAGGAAGAGAAAGTGCAAGAAACCATGTTTTACTCCTGTCATGCGACTACAGAACCAACCGGTTCAGATGTGTGGATGCTCGACAGCGGTTGCAGCAATCATATGACAGGTAATAAAGACCTATTTTCATCTTTTGATAATCTTGTCAAAATAAAAGTAAAGTTGGGGATGATCGTTTGGTGAATGTTCAAGGAATGGGTACCATTTTTGTACTCTCAAAGAATAATGAAAAGAAATGCATCCGGGAGGTGTATTATGTCCAAGGTCTTAAACATAATTTGATTAGTGTAGGCCAGCTCTCTCAACATGGTTATGATGTAGTGTTTAAAGGGATTGTGTGCACCATATATGATAAGCCTCTCAGTAATCGAGTCATAGCTCAGGTCAAAATGACCTCGAACCGCATATATCCTATCATACTGAAAAATGCCAAAACCCTTGAGTCTTATTCTGTTATGAAACCCGATGAGTCATCGTTGTGGAATCAACGATATGGTCATTTGTCTTTGATTATCTCAATAAGCTGTCAAAATCTATGGTCATTGGTCTCCTCGAATTAGAAGTCCAGCCTGAGAGTATGTGAAAGTTGTGTTTAGGAAAGCATCACAGAGAAGTTTTCCTTCTGCTGCTACCTTCTGAGCTAAATCTCCTTTAGAACTCATTCACACTGATCTATAATGGACCAATGCAAACAGAGTCGATAGGAGGAAGTTTTTATGTGCTAACATTCATTGATAATTACGGCAGAATGACTTGGGTTTACTTCATTGAAACAAATCACGAGAGACATTTTCCAGGTTAAAATAATTTAAGGCCATGACAGAGAAACAAAGCGGGCACTATGTAGAAGTGTTGAGATCAGATGGTGAGGCGAGTATGACTCAAAGTCAATCACTCAGTATTGCAAAGAACAAAGAATTCAGAGGCAGTTTACTTGCCGATACACTCATGATAGAATTAACTTGAGGAAGCGGAAAAACACTATATTAAACATGGCAGGGGAGTATGATGTATATGATAGAAGATTATTTCAAACAAATATTGGGGAGAAGCTGTTGCATGCTCTGTACATATTCTGAATCATGCACCTACAAAGAGTCTGAAGATAAAAGTCCATTTGAGGCATGGGTAAGAAGCCGGATATATCTTATTTCCGTGTTTTGGGTGTGTTTCTTACGCCCATGTTCCTGATGACCTTCCGAAGAAGTTGGATAATAAAAGTGAAAATGCATTTTTGTTGGGTACAGTAAACAGTCAAAAGCATATCGACTACATAACCCAATCACAGAGAAGTTAATTATTAGCAGAGATGTCAAGTTCAAGAAGACAGAGCTTGGGATGACAAGGTCACAAGTAGCTTTGTTCCATTAGTTGATAAAAATGAACCAGTGATAGAAGAACAACAAATTTCATCAAGTACTCCAGATTCTGTGCCAAGAAACTAGCAGCACAAGATCCGACTATTGATTCAGATCAAACCATTGCCTCCATGCAAAGGCAAAAGACAAGAAGTCTATGTGATTTGTATGAGCATGCTCAGCCATTAGATTTGGATGCACTTTGTGCATATCAACCAGAAACATGTGAAGAAGCAGCCAAAGAAGAAGCATGGATAAATACTATGGATGAAGAGATTGAAGTCATTGATAAAAGACACTTGGGATCTTGTTGATCCCCTGTGAAGGAAAGAAGAGCATAGGTGTAAAATGCGTGTACAGATCCAAGTTCAATGTAGAAAAGGAGAATTTCAGAAGCATAAGGCCGGATTAGTTGCAAAAGGGTATGTGTAGCAGCATGGAATTGACTATGTGGAAACATATGCCCCTGTAGCCAAACTTGATACAGTTCAGTAGGTATTGGCATTGGTGAGATAGATGTACATCTATCAAATTGACGTGAAGTCAGCTTTTCTAATTGGCATCCTGAATGAAGAGGTATTTGTTGATCAACCTCCAGGTTATGGGATCAGTGGTAGAGAACAGATGGTGTATGAGTTGAAGAAAGCATTGTATGGCTTAAAACGGGCTCCTCGATCATGGTACAGTCGCATTGATGCATACCTCATAAAAAATGGCTCCATCAGAAGCAAAAAAGAGCCAACCTTATACATCAAGAATGATCAACATGGTAAGATGTTAATTGTTTTCTTATATGAGGATGATATGATTTACACTGGCGATTTGAAAATTGATGAATTCAAAAGTTGTCATGGAAAAAGAATTTGAGATGACTGATCTCGGTTTAATGAAGTATTTTCCTTGGTATTGAAGTAAGCCCGTTAGAATCAGGCATGTTTATCCCGATCAATCAAAGTATGCTTTAGATTTGTTGAAAAGGTTCAAAATGTTTGAATGTAAGGCTGCAGCTACTGCTATTTCTTTAGGCACCAAGTTAAGAAAAATGATCAAGGAAAGTCCATTGATCAAGGAAATCTGCTAAAACAAGTGAGTAGGCAGTCTTATACCTCCTTCCACTAAGACTAAGACTTATAATGTTTGTTGTAGAATGTATCTCTAGATTCTTGGAGTCACCCAAGGACTCTCAATGGAAAACTAGTAAGAGAATTTTTAGCAATTTATGTGTAACAGAGCAGTTGATTATGGTTTATGGTATCCTTTAGAATCAAAAAGTTTTTTAGTTAGTTTTACTGACAGTGATTTTGCAGGAAGCATTGATGACAGGAAAAGAACATCTTCGGTTATATGCATTCAAAATATGGATCAAGTCTGATTTCTTGGGCATCAAGAAAACAACTAGTTGTTACATTGTCTTCCGCAGAGGCTGATATGTTGCAGCAACTTCCGCATCATGTCAAGTTGTTTGGCTAAGAAAGTTAATGAGTGACTTATCACCAAAAAAATTGGAGCCAACTCCAATATGTTGTGACAACAGTTCTGCAATTACATTGTCAAGAATCAAGTCTTCAACAAAATGTGACAACAGTTCTGCAATTACATTGTCCAAGAATCAAGTCTTCAACAAAAAGAGCAAGCACATTGATATCCGTTATCATTTTATTCGAGAATTGGTAAATGAAGATGTAATCATTGTAAAATTTTGTAAATCAGCAGATCAACAATCTGATATCTTCACAAAGCCTTTGGGCACAGAAACATTTGTATCACTTAGATCTAAGCTGAGTGTTGTTAGGTTAAATGATTGTCACGCTCCAACTTAAGGGGGTGTGTTAGACGAATAAGTTATCGCTCAGTTCTGTTAGTTAACTTCAGTTGTTTGGTTTCTTGTTTTCATCACTGAGTTAGACGCTTCGTTATTTACGAAGCATTTCCTTGCATGTAATTTATTTATATATCAATTCAATAATGAGATCCGTGTGGTGTGTTTTTGCATTCTGTTCTGCTATTCGTTTTCTCTTATCGCAGATCTGTTTTCTCTGTTCCTGCAATTCGTTTTCTGTTTCTGCAGGTCCGTTTTCACATTATCCGTCTATTATGTTTTACCACGGAATTTGCATGCTCTGTCGATTCTATTTTTACCACGAAAAATGCATGCTCTGTGGATTCTGTTTTACCACGAAATTTGCGATTGAGTCACTGTGACAAATACAACACAGGCAGTGCTTAGTTTCGGATATCTCATGCTCCCCTTCATTATCCGTCTATTCTGTTTTACCACGGAATTTGCATGCTCTGTCGATTCTGTTTTTACCACGAAACTTGTATGCTCTGTCTATTCTGTTTTACCACGAAATTTGAATGCTGCTTGGGTGCACAGAACGGACCCACAAACAATACGGAAATTCGTCAGTACGATTCGTGAGGCAAACTTTCCGGTTTAATTCGATTCCCTTAATTCGCGTTTTTATCTGTACCATGGGCGCGCGCGCCTCTTGCTTTCATGGCTGCGTCATGAGATCGCTCTGCTCGGCCTTTCATGGACCCCGCGTACGAAGAGAGGACCACAACGCGAAGAGTTGCAGCATCACGCCCCGGATCCCTATTCCTATACCTATCATCATACCCAGCAGCATCTTAGCTACTATCATAGGAAGCAAGGGCACCACCAGCAATTGACGCAGCATTCGTTGAAGCACCAGTATTCAAGTAAGCATCCCAGTTAACATCCCTTACAGATCGAAAGCCAATAGTTTCAGCGTTGCCTCAGCATGATAGGTAAGGGCATTCCTTTGCGTAGTTTCATTTCCGGTTCCAGAGCCTATTCCTTTTCATGTCATAGCTACCATTCTGGTAGGAATAAGGTAGGTATCGGTCTGATAGATATATAGATAGTGATAACTTAGAGAATCAATCAAAAGGAAGGTAGCTGAAGCTGGAAGCCAGCGCAGGAGAGCCCCACCCAATTTTGTTGTTTCTGCTGCTACTGAAGCCAGTATCACAGCAAATACTAATAGATCCATTGCAATTCGACACTTTCGGATAACTATATTGACGAATTTTAGAGAATTGTTTTTTTTTTTCATTCGAATTTCACAGTCAATCGGAGGCTATAACGCTGCAAGCAAGGGCGGAGTCATTGGTCAAGGTCATGGTGGCGAAAAAGAATGGAGCTCGAGACATAGCGTGTTACCGATGGAAGGCCGAAGCAAGCGTGTAAGGCAGCAGCTCACAGAATCGGGAATTATCGGACAAGTTCTCAACGAATTTAGCCAAGAATGGACCGGGATACAATAGTCCGAAGAATCGACCAGCAAACCAGGGTGCGGTGTTGGTAGCAAATGCAGCTGATTAAGCTGGCTCCAAAGCGTGGAGGAGTGAGAGGTGTAGGTAGCAAATGCAGCTGATAAGTCGGCTCCAAAGAATGGAGGAGTGAGAGTCAAGGTTAACATGTCGGCTACAATTACTGCTACTATTGCTATTACAGGAGGACAGCCAAAGGGAGGTTATAGAGCTGCAGACAAGGGCGGAGTCATGGTGCAAATTCTCTATTCTTTTCCGCACCATTACCTTAACCATGAATTCGCCCTTGTTTGAATATTTGTAGTCTCCTTTTGGCTGTCCTCCCGTAACAGCAATAGTAGTGGTAATTGTACAAGACACCTTAACCTTCTGACTCCTCCACGCTTTGGATCGGCGTTAACTGCTGCATTTGCTGTCACCAAAAACAAAGAATCGAGAAAAAATGAATATTGATAATGAAGTGAAGCATTTTTCCATTCACTGATTCCTAACATAACAAAAAAACAGCACCCATCGGCTGTCAGGAGAATTTTTGGATTGATTTCTTTCTTTATGCAATATTACCTATGAGACGAGCATTTTCAGATTGATTTCTTTCTTTGTGCAATATTACCTATGAGACGACCGAGTCTGGTTCCTATACACCTTTTCCATGGAACCACTCAGATTGCAATCTGAGTATTTCCTATACACCTTTTCCATGGAACCACTCATCAGTATAGCCCACTTAAGACCATAAAATTCCTTCTTCAACATCCACACAAGATCCTCTTTACCAACAAATTCAAACCCATGCTGTTGTCATATGTAGACTTATTTCTATAGAACACCATTCAGGAATGTTGTTTTCATGAACAAGCAGCCAAGGAAAGTACACATCTAATTACGCGGAAAGGCGTACATCTATTGACAATGGACAGATTTAATAGGGGTTTAGTGCTTAATAAGTTTTTTATGGACATGATTAATTATGGCTGGAATATTCTTAGTAGTCACACAAAATAAATGTCTGTGATTTCAAGCATTAACTTCCTAGCTATTATAAAGACATACATTTATGTGTTTACTTTTTTACATTTACCTAATCATATTTAAAAATTACTTTGATAGCTAACTGATTGCCAAGTAAGTGATTAACAGAAATTAAAATATTAACGAAGCTCAACCGTTTATTTGTTAATCAATAATAAAATTTAATATATTCTTTTAAGGATTTGTTTCATCTTATCAGCCTTTCAGCCTTCACCAACAACTATTTAGCTTTGTGCTAGTGATAGTATATTTAGCAATAGATTGAACTAAGCACACGAAGACACTAGAATACCAATATTCGATACTGACATTACGACCCTCGAAATTAGGACACATAGACACGTTATATATATATATATATATATATATATAAAAGTTAAAAATTACTTAAATAACCAAAATATTGATAGATAATTGCAGATATTGATCACTGAACTCATACATCATATATTGATAGAACATATACATAATGATAGTCTGATAACTTCATTGACCATAAGGAAGTGTTTGCATGTCAGACTTCAACAAGTTACCAACAACAACAAAAGTGGTGGTATGATTATGTAAATAAGGCTAAAACAGATGAGCTTATACTCTGCCTTTGGATGGTCACTGCAACAACAAGTATTCATGGTGGATATCTTAGCTAATTCAACGCTGGAAAAAAGGCTACAATCAATAAAGGTTTCCAATGTTAAATGTCTTGACCACTTACTTGTGAACTGGGCGATGGTTGTTGTAGATGACCAACTGGGCGATGGCTACGAGGTTGTGATATCCCATGGTGAAGCCAACCAATTTCCAAGCAATGGTTGAAATCATGAAATACGACTTCCTCCACGAGCATCTAAAACAATGAAACATATATTTAATTCCTTAACAAAACCCTTTTTAACCTCCTGTGACATGCTTTACGAAGGACATGTGTCATAAAATTGTGACACATCCTCAAAACAATGTTCGACATGATTTGGTGACATGTCATTACATCATGACACGGGTTGAACACATGTCTAACACGTACTATATCGTCTCATCACAATGACACCACAGATACAAACACTTGGCCAATAAGGGACATGTTAGGTGACTTAGAGGTTGAAGGTATCATCATAGTCAATGTCAGGATTTCGACTAAAACCTTTTGCAACAAACCTTGCCTTATGTTTTTTGATGGAATCATCGACATTATGCTTTATCTTTGATATCCATATACTACCTATGATTTTCTTTCATTCAAGGAGTGGAACTAAATCCCACACATTATATTTCATGACATTTTCATATTCCTCTTGTGTGGCTTCAACACATTGTCTAGAACATGAAGCCTTATCAAATGTATTGGCTTCAAAATCAACCAAGCTACTCATCAAAGCAACAAAATTAGATTCATACCTTATTTTGGGATTTTAGTTCATGTAGATCTTCTAGGAGGAGACACTTTTGGCATGTCATCAAGTTTCAAACCCAAACCATCTACTAGTTTCTT
>SNQJ01S0026001.1:144192-159303 GCA_010110895.2 Picea sitchensis
TGATTTTGAAGATGTATGAGAACTATCAATGTTTGAAGCTTCCTCCATCCTTGCAAGATATCAAACTTCAACACAAAACTTGCACAAATACCAACAACTGAATCTCAAGCTATCAATGGCAATCACATGAGCAAAACAAACTATGCTCTGATACCACCTGATCTGAAAATAGTGGTCTGACTTGTTATGCTATGCAAGCACCCTCTACTTCATAAAAATAAAACTTTACAGGACCTTGCTCCATGTGTTAAAATATGCAAGATGAATTATGTGTTAAGTTCATGCTTCTTTTAAATGGTTATGTGTGAGGTATTTGCAAGATTAAATATGTTTTTTTCATAAATACAACAGCAAAAATAACTTGTAGCAAATAATAACCCGCAAACACTCACAACAAGAACAACATGATAAAGGAGTTCACCCCTCTATGGGCTACATCTCCTTGAGCCTCCATTAATGGACTTGGCTCTCTGGGATTAATTTGTCAAATATTCTTTTACAAGCTGCTGCTCAACTCTAATGGAAATACTGACTGTACCATTGGGATCAGAATACATAAAAACCCCAAAAATGACTAATAAAACTTTGAAAACGGATCATGGCTCATCCAAGCATGACCTCTTCTACATGTGGCCTTAAGCTTCCCTGAGATTCTCTATGGAAAAAACACCTGTAAAAGTCCTCAAATGGAATTGAAACCTATCCTAAAATGTTCAGAGCATAATAATTAGCCAAAAATGATTATTTAATCATAGAAAACAAACATAGGCTCATCTGAGCATGACCTCAAACAATGAGGGCTTCAAGCTCCCTAGAGCTCTCTGAAACTTCAATGGTTAAACACCTGCAAAAGAAGTCTTCAAATGGCTTTGAAAATAGTGCCAATGGATTCATAACGTCCAAAAACCCCTAGCTGGGCTTTTACGGCACCTCATTCGACCAAAAAATGAAGAAGATAGGCCTCCTGCCATTCTCTTCTTTCAAGCTTGTTGTCTCTGGTTCGCCAAAACGCACCTCTGGGCGTTCTACCAAGAACACGCTCAAAAATGCATGCTAAAACCTAGCACCGAGCACAACCGCATAACTGTGCAAACTGTAGGACAGTTACGGGCGCACCTAGCCCCTAACCGTCAAGGGCCAGGTCGTACGACCCATGCGTCCACGCGCTAGCATTAACATAGGCTCTCGTTACATAAGCCAATGGTCAAAGCCCAAATGGTGGGTCGTTGATATAACCGTTGGAACAAACACAACCGTGCACGTGCACCCATATGATATAGCTATGGGTTATATGTAACATATCGTGCGACCAAGGGTTGGGGCTAAGCCCCGGCCCGGTCGCACCCCAAACCACACGCATATACAAACATATATATATTGCACCATATATATAACAAGGAACAACTAGTGGCGCACCAGTTGGCGGCTCTTTGCCAAGTCTTTGCCCCTGCCCGAAGGTCGTGGGGTCGACTCTGGCCAACGACATAAGTTTTAAACCAATAAATGGATGACACATGGCAGCCATTGACTGGGCCACGTGTCGTCATTCCGTTCACTGCCAAACATGCCAAGTCACTTGAAAACTGTCCAAATGCCTGTCTTCCATGTGTCGTACGGCTTGCCACGTCAGCGTGTACGGACTGTACAGTCGGCACAATTTTTTTACCTGTTTGTAAATTTGAACAGAACACGATATCTCTCGCTCCCGACGTCCGTTTGAACCCAAATGAGTTGCGTTGGGTTCGTAATGACAAGGCCTACGCTCTCGTTTGTTTTGAGGCAATTCCGAGAACTTTGATTTTTGAGCTAAAATTTGACCCCTGGTCCAGATTTTGATCAGAAGGATTGTATGCACATGGGGGTTTTGTACCCTTTTCTTTTTGTTGGAGTTTAAAAAATACAACAAATCTATTCTCATGTATAAATGAGGTTTTTTTACTCCCAAAACTCTCACAGAGTCCATCGAATAGTTGTAACTCTGTTAACTTATTTTATAAGGAATTTCTTGTTTCTTTTTCCGATGGTGTTGTGGTTGGATCCGACCTTTGTTTACCAACCTTTTTTCTCTTTTTGTTAAAGATTTTTATAGATCTGCACATTTTGTTTGTATTTCTTAAACTTATCATTATTCTCTTCGATGAGAAATTCTTTTAACCTACTATTTATGTTCAAAGATTGAGCATGGTAACAACATTGTCGTTTAGTAGTTTAGCACATTTAATTGTATATATATTGATTTCTCTCTGCATATTCTAGAGTCCCATTATGATATTAGTTTTACCGTCCGTGCATATAGTCAAATAGGTTACAATATAATTTCCTCCATGTTCTATGATTTTCTATACTGGTTATAAATATAATCATTTGCCTCGTGTTCTACGATTCTATTTAAATTTCCATACCGGTTATGAATAAAATTGGTTCTTCATGTTCTACGATTATGTTTAACTTCCAATAATGGTTGTGGATAAAATCATTTTCTTATAACAGTTTCATAATAGAATGATACTATGAAACCAACAATATATTATTCATAATTTTCCATTTGATCAACGAATGAAATACAAATAGAATATCCACAATTTACATCTTTGTACTAAATTAATCAAATAAATTATCCATAGAATATTGAAGAAACAATATTTCAATCTAGAACAGAATGGAAGAAAACAAACTAATTAAAAACTTGTATCGGATATTTCCTTAGGGGAAAACACACGTAAAGTGGGTTGTTCCTCCCAACCTTAGATCAGAGCTGCCACATGTTCCTACTCTGTCACCCCCGAGATAAATGTCGATCAAAAACCAACCAAGTGACTTCCTGCAAAGTATAGGGTTCCATGTAATCATTCATATTCTCCATCTCATCCAGAATGGCATCTCATTCTCTTGTTTTCTTTCATTTTGATATTTTCCTAGGTCTTTGACACTTGTTCAAGCCTCTTGCTCATTGAACACCTGTCAAATTGATTTTTGTTCATTGACCACCTATTAATATGATTATTACACGTGTTCCTAAAAACCTGAGATCTTGTCTCACTTTGGTTGAGTTCACTCAACCAATCTTCGCCACTTGTCCCCCTTCTGTTGTCACTTGGTGGTTCTCTTTGGATCCTTGGATTCTCTCTTCTAATAGTCTCAGCTCACGTGTGTTTCCTCTTTCTCTTTTATTAATAAAATAATAAAGATAAAACAATAATTTTTGAGTTAGATCACGAAGATAAAAAAAAAAATGTGTTTTTTAACAAAAAGAATAAAAATAAAATAATAAGTTTAAAATTTGAAATTTTGGGATATCACAATTTCCCTTGAACATGACACTTGTTTGTGTCATTGTCTTATAGTTGGGTTATAGTTTGCCTAAGATTCATACCATCAATATGAGTCATATACTCCTATGGTTAGTTACTCTTTCAGTTATTATGGAGAGTGATTCAATGCCTCATGTGTTGTTTCATTATATCAATGGTTTTCTTGAGTAAATCTTTGCGGTCATCATTATGTTGTGTTATATGTTCAAGGGAAGTAATTCTAAATCAACAAATTGTTCTTTTTTTTACCATCTGAGTAAGTCATCCCCATGTCAGTTGTACTTGGTGATTCTATCTCTTCACATCATCTCTTCTTGTATGTTTCATGTCGATTGATGTGGGATACATTAAGACCCTCCTTTGACAAATCTCTTCTTATCGACTTCAACACATTATCTAGGAGAGGGATCTAGAAACTAGCTAGTACGTTAGACCTTGGAGTTCACCGAGTTCTAGATATCTAGAAACATCCCTTGGCATCCTCCATCAATCTATATAAAGAAGGCATTCCAAGGGTAAGAGGAGGAAGAGTCTACATTAGACTTGTGCTGTAGAAATTTTAGAGGAGCTCTTCTATAGGATTGGTCTTCATATCAGGTCATCTGTGCTTGTTTGAGTGCTATGGATGAGCTAGAGCAAGGGCCAAAGAGAACTTCAACCATGAATCATGGTAAAATCCATTGATTGGTGTACTTTTTTTTCACTTTTAATATAGATCTATGTGATTTCCCCCCTTCCAATACTATTGTATTCTGTTGTCAACAATATATATGTTCTTTCCTTGAGTAGCTTAGATTGGAGTTGAATTTCCTAATGTTTGAAGAGGTTTGAGGATTGGTATTTGTTGTCTCCTTGTATGGAGGAATCAAGTTGCAGGAGGAGTTGGATCTCCAGAGCTACATTAGTTGGGATTATGTAAAGACAACCATCGAATAATAAGGTGTGCATTTCTCTCTCCTAGCATATATATGAATGAATCTAATAGATGTAAGGAGAACTTTGTAGTGGTCTATCCTACAGTCTGTCTCATATCATGGGTAGATCTAAGGGAGTGCTCACCTGTCCACGGGGAGATTTCTCCACAACAATTACTATAAACTATATAGCTCCACATTTACAAAAGATATTTCAATGTTATCTCCTCAAAACTTAAAAAAATTAATCCATGGTCAAAGACATCTACCTTGTCTACTCATCTAGTAAGAATAAATGATTGTTTATATAACATACCAAATCATCCAAGTTTTAAAAAATATTTCAATAGTCTCCTCATAATTTAAGAAATTTAATCCATAATCAAAATCACCTACCTACTTCACTCACCTAGTAACAACAAGTAACAACAAATGATGATGATGATGATGGGAGACCTTCAAGCCATCTCTCTCCTGGCATGGAAGGACAAAATGAGATCTCTTTTTCCCTCTTTCAAAAATCTTAGCTTCAACCACATCTATCGGGAGTACAATAAATCAACAGATCATTTATCAAAGTTGGTGCTTCAGAAAAAAGAGGGCATAATTACCTATAACCTCTAGATAGATGGTCATGAGGGCCCCTCCCATTTCATAACTCTCCATTAAGCTCTGTCCATCCTTTCCTTTTGTATTTCCAAGTATTTTTGTGTCTTTATTGACTATTTTCTTATCATTGGCTTACTGTGAAGCTATTTTGACTGTATTGTTATTCCAGCGCTCTCATCGTATTTGTTTATTTTATCACTCATATTTTTTAACTTTCTCCATCTAATAGTCGAGAGACCACTATTAATGAAAGATCATTGACAATTATATCGTTGAAGCTCTGCCTTTATAACATCTCTACTATAGAGAACATATTATATTCACTAATATAACTGAAAAATTTTCCTCTTGAAAAAATAAAACAACAAATGATGATGGTTTAAATTGCATACCAAATAATTTGAGAAAATAAAATTTAATTCATGATAAAACTCACCTACCTTGTGAGACAAGTGGAAGGCCCACTTCATAGTCCTCCAAATATCTAAACCCCTACGACCCTTTCCATTTACATTACAATAAGATAATAATAATAAAATTTAAAGGATAAGGCGCTTTCCCTTTCTCTTCTTTTAAAATAGAAAATGCGTCCTCCACCAATGGCATTCAAACTTGTCTTACCTTCCTCGGATTCTAAACCCCCGAAAAAATTGACTCCTCTTTTATACCCGTTAACCTCTTCATCTACATCAGAATATTATGATAGAAAAAAAAAAAGAGTAGGTGCTTTCCCTTTCTCTTTTCATGTAAAACAAAATGGCATTCAAACTTGCCTTCCCTTTCTCGGATTCTAAACCGAAATTTTAGAAAAGCAAAGGGATGAAACTCTAAAAAATCAACTCGCCTTTCCCATCACCTTCCATGAGACGGAAAATAAAAAAACTATCCACTCTGTGTTCCATCGAGCAGAGAAATTAAAAACAATCAACTCCCCTGCTCCAGGAAAATGATATGATAAGATTTGAAGATCTCATCTTCGATATGAACTAAATACACCCTTTATGTCACATCCCACTGACCTGGTATTCGTTTCAACAAGAGTGGCTCATCTCAAAGACCGTGTCCTAATTTAAGAAGTCTGTCGCATCCCACTGATTATATACTCATATTAAAATCTTGTTAATCTCTGTATCATGTGAATCCATTTTGAAATAACTTGATATTAGAATATCGCCTCGTCGTTCGGCGAAATGGTCGATTAATCTGTAAACATCAAAACGTTGACAGGAAAAGAAATTTTCCAAAAAGACATTGTGGGTAACGTGGAGAAGGAATACGCTGAATGAGGACGACATTATACACACTGTTAAAATCTTGGTTTAGATTATTGAGGAGAAAAATCCTTTATTCAAAATTTTATATTTTTTATAAAAAAATCTCGTCCGACAAGAAATGTTGCATTTCAATGTTCAAAGCTACAGATCCTTTACTCAGAATTTTAGTCTACAAACATCTTGTCGGACAAGAAACTAGTCATTTCAGTGTACAACGCTACAGATCCTTTGCTCAGAATTTTAGTTTACAAAAATCTTGTCGACGAGAAACGTATCACATTCAACATTTTTAATTTTCAAAAAATCTTGACAAGAAACGTCATTTTAATCTTGAAGGTAAGATTTTTGAAACGTATAAATTTTACCCATGTTAAGGAGCTCTTTAATTATGGAGCAATCTTCCGTCTCAGATAGCACAGTACTTTGACAATGAAAAATAGATAAATTTTATAATTTGGTTGACAAAATTTGAGAATGAAAAATAGTTAAATTCTGCAGTTTGATTGACAAAATTTGACAATGAAAAATAATTGGTTGAAACAACTCCCAACTATACTTTCAACTACTAAAACTTATAATTCCAACAACGAATCAACATTTCTAAAAACAATTATACAGAAACTCAACAAGAAAACTAAAGACCATTTACTAAACCAGGGATTCTTCTTTTCACTTATAGATACCAACAATACATTTTGCGGAGGCCACAGCTTGCGTGGAATTTATTATAAGACAGGGACTAGCGGGATTTGAATGCACACATAGATATGGAGTTGGAGTTAGTAAAAGGTGTATTTTAAATGTTTTAGGTTTTTTATTTTTTAAGATAAGTATTATTGAAATTTGATAAGGTAAAGGTAATGGTTAATTAAATTTCAATTTTGCATTTGTTTAAATAGTGTTTTTGAATACATAAATAGATTTAGTGTAAACACTATACAGTATTTAAAATATGTAATTTCAATCACTGAAATCTGCAATTTTTATTTATTTGAATTTTGGGCAAAATTGATTGGTCAAAAATACATGTCCAAAAAAGTAAAAATATAGAACATTTTAGAACTTTTAGACTAAGCAGTCAATAAAATACCCATATTATTGACCACAACAATAAAAAGTGAAGGAGAGAAAAGCAATTAATTACTAGATTCCAATAATAATTATCAAAAAATAAAAAACATAGAACATTTAAACTACACAGTTAATAAAATAACCATGCAAATAAACACATTAAGTAAGCCTCCAAAACTTTTTAGATATCATTGGAAAATGGAAAAAGAACAACTTAAAAGATGTGGAAAAGACGGAGCTAATGGGGGAGGGGCTGGCGAGGAATGAAAAAAAACCACCCTCAAAATACTCAAGGGACAAGCAAAAACCAGCGCCTCCACAGGTGCAAATGAGTAATAGGACATCACCCACATTGGAAAAACTAACATATAACATTTACTTGGTTACTTAGTTAAAAAAACAAAATAAGATTGCTTAGTCTAAACTTTTTAAGTTTTTGATTTTTCAGCAAATTAAAAACATAAAATGTTTAGACTAGGACATTTATTGCAGTGGTATTTGTATTTTGTAAAATGCTTAATATGATATCATTTATTGTTAAATGCTTAATACAACATCATTCATTATGAAAAAAATGGAGTTGTTTAACTGTTCTAAGAAATGGTTTTTTTGGTTGAATCCAGTTATATAAGTTTGCACTAAATTATCATTTTTTATTATTTAAAATCTATTTCTGAATGCAGAAATGAATTCCAATGTAGAAATGGATTCAATATACTGAAAAGTCTTTGAGGTAGTCTGATTATACAGAAATAATCACTCAAATCTAAATAATCACTCAAATCTATCGATTTCAAACAAATGTCCCTAGAAAATATAACCCCAAAAGAATCATTTTGTAAAACCTTTAAACTACTGCCAAAAAACTCTCTAACATCTCACCTGTGCCTGCCTCACCAATGCTTAGTTAATTTGTTTAAAAACAAAATATAAAATATAATGGCTGAGTATAAACTTTCAAATTTAGAAAAAAAATAGAACATTTAGACTACGATTTATTGAAATTGAATTTGTATTTGTTGCAACGGTCGGTCGTTCATGAATATAGAATGGTGTATAACTTTCAATTATTTCAATTATAGATATATTCAGGAAAATAAATCCAATGCTCTTTTGACAAGTCCAACCTGTGATGCAGTAAAGAAATGATGGTTCTCGACCATTGATATTAACTACTGCCTTGATGGTTCTCCACCATTGATATTAACTGCTGCCTTTTCTATTCGACAATAAACTCAATGTTGTTCTTAAGCTTGCAGAAGTAAATGAAGGACATCCTAGGCTCTTCGTGAAAGTTGACACAATGCTTTCCAATCAAATTTGATGTAATTCTTGGTTACAGGATTTCAAACAATATTTAATTAACACCAGCAAACCTTAATTAAGTATGGGAGGAAGGTCGGTACCCATACTAGCCATTCCTGCTGCAAGGATAAGGCGGGTGAGATGTCCTGACCTGTGATACCGACTTCCATCGATTCAAATTTGCACGTCAATCTGCAGCAAAAAATGTGCCATACATTTATTTTTGGTAAATGATTTGTGCGTATCCTGCCAATACAGGATAGGGTTTACGCTCATGCAAGGCAATTGGGGGTTCACTATTTTTCAGTCGATGGTTACATTTTATGTACTTCGGCCGAGAAAGAGATCGAAAGGCCCATAGCCCACCATCCAATTTGTTATCTATATCCGAAATCTTTTAAATCCAATCGAATAAGGTACCTCAATCCTATCCAATTACTTCTCGCTGTATTTTCATAATGACAGTTCAAACGCAAAAGATTGAACCACATTTCTCATTTTAAGGAGTTGGCTAATATTTTAATGTACTTTTGGGGGAGAAAGAGTTTGATAAGCCCATATCAAATTTGTTATCCATAACAATATATCAACATACATCAATATTTAAGATGTTAAAAACAATCAAATTACATCAACAGACATCAATATTTAAGCTTTTAAAAACAATCAAATTATAGTGAAGTACTCATTTGATAAGTTCAATGAGTTGGTTCATAAAAATCAATATTTAAGCTTTTAAAAACAATCGAATTATAGTGAAGTACTCATTTGATAAGTTCAATGAGTTGGTTCATAAAAAAAATTGTTATACATACATCAATAGATATCAATATTTAAGTTTTTAAATACAATCAAATTAACATATAATACATTAACAAACATTAATATTTAAGCTTTTAAATACAAATTAATATTAACATACAATACATCAAAAGACATCAATATTTAAGCTTTTAAAAGCAATCAAATTATATTACTAATATCAATATTTTAACTTTTAAAAACAATCAAATTATATTACTGTACTCATTTTACAAGTTCAGTGAGTTGGTTTATAAAAAAATTGTTATCTATACAATACATCAATATTTAAGTTTTTAATGACAATCAAATTATAGTGCAGTACTAATTTGACAAATTCAATGAATTGGATTCATAAATATTGATGAAAGGTAACTCAAAGTCACAATATTGAATTATATTTCTCATTTAATAACTGGTTAATATATTTATAAATTTTTAAAAAGTAATTCAAAGGAAAACTATTCTTCCCTAATTTATAACTTATTATACATTCATTTAAATTGTTGATTAATATATTTATAAAAAATAATTCAAAAGATAGCTATTGAATTAAGTATATATTTTTTTATAATTCACATTAAATATCATAGATATAATTAAGAAAATAATTTATGGAAAGATAACCCAAAAAAAACTATTAACTCATATAAATCTTTCCACTCTTCACATTTCACCACAAACCCATGAACTTATATTATATCAATATATATTTAAGGAAATGATTTATAGAAAGATAACCCAAAAGAAAACTATTAAACAATATAAATCTTTCCACTATTCATATCTCACCACAAACCCATGAACTTATATTATGCCAAGATAGGAATCCCAGAAATCAAAGTTTCATATTATGCCAAGATAGGAATCCCAGAAATCAAAGTTTCAAGGTATCCAAAGGTTTCCTATATTAAAGAATATTAAAAGGAATTATAAAAAGTTTTGATCAATTAAATTTAAAAAGTTAATTTAAATCGTTATTATCTATGTGGTTGGGTATAAATGCTTAGTTTGAATTTTTGAATTCTTTTAAATTAAATTAGATATATTAATTTACATCATGAGTTTTTCATTTAAAGATTTATAGAAAAAAAAAGTAACCAACTAAACCTTAAACAAGTGCACAATATATATGTATTTAACCATATGTAAATTGAAAATTTTATTTTTATAAAGCAATTTAAAGATTCCTAGAAAAAAAAAATTAACCAACTAAACCTTGAACAAGTGCACAATATATATGTATTTAACTATATGTAAATTGAAAATTTTATTTTTATAAAGAAAAAATTGACATGTATACATGTAGAGGACATATAAAAACAAATCATCCACTAGTGCACAATATTTTAACATCTATATTTTAACAACCATTCATACATAATATTTTAATATTTAACCAATTCCTCAGAAGAAAAAAAAAAAAAAATTACCATTAGTTTGTGGGCATATAGTGTCAAGTTGAAGATTGTATTGAAGCTCTCAATCATTACAAATTAATGTCCTACTTATAACAACTAAGTGCCATAAAATCATGTGTATAACAATACCATTAGTTTGTGGGCATATAGCGTCAAGTTAAAAATTGAATTGAAGGTCTCAATCATTACAAATTAATGTCCTACTTATAACAACTAAGTGCCATAAAATCATGTGTATAACATTTGAGTATCATAAAAAATAAAAAAAAACATGTATTTATAAGTATTAATCATGTTTAAGAATACACGAGTTAAATGTTGGTTGTGGAAGGGATGGATAACCATGTTTAAAAATATATGAGATAAAAGTTGGTTGTGGAAGGAGCGAAGTAAGAACTAACCATGTTTAAGAATATGAAAATATTGGTTGTTGAAGGGTAACAATTTCCTTATGTGTTGATTCTCACACCAACATTATCTATTAACAAAAACTTTTTAAATGTACTATTATCAATATAATTTTATGTATTGATTCTCACATCAACATTATGTATTAACAAAAATCTTTTAAATGTACTATTATCAATATAATTTTGGATAAAGTGAGAACTCCTTGCATTTAAAGAGAAATCATGTTCAATCTTACTTCTATTTAACTTTCAGACATTCAACATTCAACCTTCAATGTATTTCATAAATCCTTAAGTTATAATTTCAGTTATAATATTTTTTTGTTGGTATTTGAAAAGGATCAAATAAGTTCAAATTTTGATAAATTGAAGCTTTCAATTTATGAAATGGTTTTCATGATAAAAACATTAATTTAGTTAAATAAAACATAGTGATGATTTATGATGTGTCCACACTAAAAGAATGTGATAACTATTCAAAATGATGTTCAATGCAAAATTTACCAACTTAATCATTATAGAAACATTATATGACTTATAAGATTATATATTATATGACTTATAAGATTATATGAATAGTGCATGGAAATTAATAGTATTTATTAATTGTCATTATATTGGCACTACCAATAGTGATTTATAAGTAGATTTGATGTGCAACCAAGTTGCAAATGAAAATTAGAAAAAAAAATTATATATATATATATATATATATATCAATTGCTAATGTATATAAAATCACATTTCATCAAAAGTAGAATTTAAACATCAAAAATATCCAACCACCACTATTCCACCTTCATAATATTATGGGGGTCAAGAAAATCCCAAGAACAAATAGTTGAATCCCATATAGCCTTCTTTCTTCACATATTGTTATAAAATCTTTCATTGAATGGTCTAAAATATAAAGAACCAAATTACTTAAATAAAACATAGTAATGAGTCATGATGTGTCCACACAAAAAGAATGTGATAATTATTCAATTTTTTGTTGAATGTGAAATCGATTAACTTGATCACTATAAAGAACTAAGTTAGTTAAATAAAACATAGTGATGAGTCATGATGTCCCCACACAAAAAGAATGTGATAATTATTCAATTTGTTGTTCAATACAAAATTGACTAACTTTGATCACTATTAAAACATTATATAAAATTTAAAATTATATGAACTTTGGATCACTATTAAAAACATTATATAAAATTTAAAATTATATGAATCTTCCATGGAAATTAATACTATTTATTAGTTACCATTATTACTATTTTAATTATCATTAATATTATTTTATTAATTACTATTTACTAATACTACTTTTATGCTCAATGGTGTTGCAAAAATAATCAAAAAATAAATATATATATATATATATATAGTATTAGTTACCATTATTACTATTTTAATTACCATTAATATTATTTCTTATTAATTACTATTTACTAATACTACTTTTATGTAATGGTGTTGCAAAATTATCAAAATATATATATATATATATATATATATATATATATATATATATATATATATATATATGGCGGGGTTTAATGTGACATAAAACCACATTGCATGAAAAGTAGGGTTTAGACATTAAGAGTGTCCAATCACCACTATTCCACCTTCATAATATTATGGGGATCAATAAAATCCTAAGAATAAATAGTTGGATTCTGTATAGCCTTCTTTCTTCACTTAAAATGTTGTAGAATCCTTTATTGAATAGTCCACAACATAAAGCACCAAGTTAATTAAATAAAACCAAGTTAATTAAATAAAACATAATGATGATTCATGATGTGCTACACAAAAAAAAATGTGATAATTATTCAAATTGTTGTTCAATGTAAAATTGACTAACTTGATCATTATAGAAACATGATATGACCTATAAGATTATTAATAATGCATGAAAATTAATAGTATTTATTAATTACCATTATAATGGTACTACCACAGGTACCTTATAAATAGATTTCATGTAAAACTATGTTGTAAAACATGATATGACCTATAAGATTATTAATAATGCATGAAAATTAATAGTATTTATTAATTACCATTATAATGGTACTACCAAAGGTACCTTATAAATAGATTTCATGTAAAAATATGTTGTAAAAATGATGGATAAAAACTAAAATTAAAATAAACTAGTATTGATTGTTAATGTATATAAAACTACATAGCATGAAAAATAGAATTTTAACATCAAAAATATTGAACCACCATTATTCCACCATAAAAGAATAAAAACAAATCCCAAAAAATCAAACAATTATTCTGTATAACCTTATTTCTTCACCTAATATTGAAGAATCTTCACTAAATGGTTCACAACACAAAAGTTCATTAAAACAAATTACATAATTATACTTATATCTTAATTATACTTGAACTCAAAAGTTCAAAACTTACACAACTAAAGTAAATCACCTACTTCATAAATTATCATGTTTTATAATTAAATAAGAAAGAATTTTATGGAGAAGCTTATAAAAAGTAAATGTAGAATTTTATGGAGAAGCTTATAAAAAGTAAATGTATCTTATTGTAGTTATTAATGTTAATAAAATATAAAATATTAATATTCATAATTTTTTTATAAATTAATTAAATAATATTTTAATAAATTAATTTTTTTTTTATAATATATATTTTTTTTAAATAAAAAATGTGTATTACCTTAGATAACTAGTACAAATAGAAAATCGTATAGCCTGTTTTACTACAAGCCTGTATCTTGTATTACTTTAGAGAATTGGCTACAAGCTTTGTGAAAGCATTCATCGCTAAAGTGATATACAAAAGTAACTAGAAACAAAACTATGAAAGTTGTATTTTGGCCCTGGGCCTGCCTAATATTCTAACTATGATTGATTTGAACAAAAAAACATGACATGATAAAATTCAAGCATTGGAAGAATTCAGATTGTCATCGCTATTTGAGCGTTGAGGCTAGGCTGGAGCAAATACATAAAGTTGATAGCAGGTCAAGCACCTACTTTTGACAGGCTCGCTTGAAAGAGAGTCGAAGAAGGCATCCAACCGCTGACAAAGGATGGTCTGACGAAAGAGATGATCAACAACATCCTTTATCAGGTCGAAGATCCACTGCAATTGGTCCTCTGAGAAGTTGCATCGGTGGAGAACCTCACACTGGGGTTGGGCTCAATTTCCAAACGAGTGTCTTCCTAAACCCTGTCATCATGCAAAGGAGGAGGAGCCTCTTCTGTAACTGGACAACCCCCCACAACCAGGGTTGGGGCAACACTTGCCTCTTGGAAGGAATTGAGTAGAGAGGGTAGCAAATATGTGGCAACAATCAATTGGGAGAGCGGAGGAGACTAGGGAGGCGCCAAGGGGTATTCTTCTTCAACGAAAACCAGATGGTTGTCATCCCTCCTCCAATTCTGATCAGTGAGGGGAGAATCCATAAAGGGCGAGCTGATAAGGATTGGGCCAAAAGAGGGTGGAAGAACTGTTGAGGAAGAAGGACTCGGATGAAGTCGTCAGGCCATGAAGCTCCCCTCTCACACGACATTACAGTTGCAAGGAAATCATAAGGGAAAAAGGGTAGGAAGATCAGAGAGTCATGGGCTTGAGGAATTCCAGTGAGGGAGGAGGAGACCACCCACAATGCTCGAGCAAATAGAATAGACCGAATACTATGCCTTACCTCTAATAAGTTGCCCAAATCGGTAATGAAAAATGCCATTAAAGATGAATTGATGTCCCCCATCCTCCTTGTACAAGTGCTTTAACAGTCTAGCACTCGAATCGATAAACTCATTAAGTTTCCCATGCTGCACAGGTGCACCTCCACAATAGTTGTGCTAATTCTTTGCATCTGGAAGAATAGAGGAGGAAGGGTGGGAGTAGGTTGCATTAACTTCCCTTGACGCATGTTGACCATTGTCACCCCATCCGGGGATTAAATAATGTTTTAAATAAAAATATCATATTAAAAAAATTATAAATTAAAAAAGGTA